>JAQFZW010002400.1:0-17643 GCA_034687055.1 Heteromurus nitidus | reverse complement strand
TTGCATTATGATTGTATGTTGTATCACATTTCTATTCAGATTTGATTGCCATTTAGTGAGCTCTATGAGTGGACTTAATATTGCTAAGCATTACGTTTGAATTGACAATATTTTGATGAGTTGTCGTAGATCCGTTGTTCTTTTGCCAAAGTGAGAATTGCACAGTGTAATAATAATGTAATGGAAATGAATATGCCATTTGGCATAAACGACACATTCATGACTCCTTTTCATTTTCCATCCTGGTCGTGAAGTTGTTATTGTGCTTGAGACTTCATCTTTTCTCTCACTCGGCTTCTACTTTTTTTTACTATGGTTGGCATTGGCAGAGCCAAGCAACTCATATCACAAAGACAAAACAGCATTATTATCATCACGTTCGTCGTCGATACCAGGGGAGCAAGTCAAGCAACCGACCAAACCAAGGAAATCAGTTTCATCTTTGGCAGCTTTTCTTCCAAATAATCTCGTTTCAAACAATAGAAAAAGAAGTTTGAAGTGCACACATATTCACAAGCTATCGGGCATAACTTTTTTTGAGAGGTTTGATGCATTTATCGTTCATTCCTTCTTGGCTACCATACAGAACAGAGATATTTCGATGTGTTTTTATCCCTTTGCTTGTGTGAATATACCTAAATTTAAATGCAACACTTTACACGTACGAATGTAAAGATAGTGGTTTTTATTGACCTTAAAGCCACTAGTTTCAATCACCTTTCAATGTTTCAAAATGCAGCAAAGCTCGCTATAGTTTTCTCTTGGTTTAGATTTATGCGGATACAATTTGACACATTATCCATCCTCTCTACTTCGTAATCATGATATTAATGTCAACATTGCGGCTTCACAAGTTACCATCCAAAAAGCAATAATGGAAGTTTTTGTTTGGTACGTGTCGAAGAAAGAAAGCCATCAGCAAATCGTAGGTTTTTGTTGGCAGATTTTCTTTTGATCTTGCGATATCTTTTGACAAAAAAGATGAGCAGTCGTTTTGGCATATTGTATATAAGCTCACCCAAGACAAGAATTCCTTAATACCTGCTAAAAACAACATTTTTTCATAATTTTCACCGCGTAATAGCGATAAAAAGAGCCATATTTGTCGTACGACAAGTGTTTGCAAATAGCCACTTTATTATTTCGATATTTTTACATCGCCTCCGCACGTTTTAGGTATAACCTTCAACTTACCGGTTTTCAAAAAAGAAAGAATGAACTAGATTAAATGCGACGACTTCCGCTTCGTGAACAGCATTTTAAGTAACTTTTTTTACGATCATTAAATGAGATCAAGGACATGCCACACACGGCAACTTTAGCAGCGACAGGTAAATGCACATAAATGATAATATAAATCGTGCTCATCCTGTCATGAGTGATAATTTCTCTGTTTTTGCACAAGAAATAGCAATTTGTCGAAGGGACGCGCGTACAGTGGAAGATACAATCAAACTCCATTAGAAGATAAATAGTGACATCATCTAATTGAATAACTTTTGTTCGTACTCATTTTGCGTTTGATAAATTACCAAATAACTTGGTTCATGTATGTGTGTCTGTGCCTACTTGTATCATTAATTTTTTCCTTCTTCTCATCTTCACTTTATCCACTCTACCACACGTATCTTTACTCTGCTCAGCCCAAATAGTTTTACAAGAGTGCTGCTCCCAGAAGATGGAACAAATCACTTGTGATATATTGCAGTTTGCATTCATGGACATCTCTCCGCGTAATATATTTATTCTGTTGTTTATTCTCTAATATTCACGGAACGGACGGACCGGATTTTGTCAGGCACACACACACACAGTAGTGCAAGTGCAAAGGTATATATGGAATATGGACAAGGAGCTCGGGGTTCACTATATTTCTGACTTGGTGTAGATAGATAGATAACTGCATGCACATACAATTAATACGACGTTGTTTACGATATCCTTATATAAAGCGTCATAGATTTATTGCCTGACGCACATTTCACCTTACCTGTCTGGTTCATTGTGTAGGTACCAGCGTACCACTCTGCTGGCAAATTCTTATCCAAAAAAAATCATACAATAATATCTTCTACAAGCTTTAATGCTGCAGTCTACAGCACAATCCTTTTTCTACACAGGATAAAATACTTAAATTCATGCACTCATGCACTACCCGAGACTTCGAGTGAGGAGGAGAGAGGTGGACACTGCGAGCGAGAGAAAAATGTTTTTGTATACTTGCGGAATTTTATTAATCATTTCGAATTTTGGAATTCATTAAGAAAACATTTATTTTTCCACTTTGACGAATGTTGAATTTACGCATAATAGTTCGCTGAGGGGTTTGAACCACTGCTGAGAGATGTGGATAGAATTTACAAACATTACTTGAAAATTACATCGCTTCATGGGAAGAGTTCAGACTCTGAACTGTTCTTTAGTTAAAATGTGTTTGCTTGAATATGTGGCCTCTGCATTTGACCATTTTGCTATATGCAAAGAAAATTCTTCTGAAGATGAGTACAAGAAATTTGAAGGCGACAAGGGGATAAAATAGTGGTTTTTTGCTGTAACCTATCTTTAAAATTGGAATATATTCCATTGACCATACGTTAAATTATAATGCAATTGCAATAATAAAATGGAGAAAAAAACATCAAATTCAAGAGAAGGAATAGGACGAACAAAGTTGTCATAAAAATTGTGGTCAACTTTAGCATATTATTTGACGTTGTTACTTGTACAACTTATTACATTACATTGAAATATCATTTTTTCGTGGGTGGTCTTACCTGCTTTTTACCCCTCCATATTACCTTCATCTTCATTTCTTCATGTTATTTCTCGTGTATATATAGAGAGGAGGCATTGTTTCTTGCTGTTGTTTGTTACGGATGGTGTGCTCGTTCGTATCGCGTCTGCTCTTTAACTTCAAACATGTCTTCTTCTCTGAGATTTACCTGTTCATTTTCGCTGGTCAAGTTGCTCACAGAGAGAGAAGAGAGGAACCTTTTGCTACCTCTTGATTTGTCCATTTGCCTGGCATAAACAAGTCGAAAAAAATTTCCTACAAGAGAAAGGCATGTGTGAGATTTTCTTCTTCTGTTCCTAATAATAATAATAGAAAGTGTACACATGTGTGTAGTATGTTGCATATTATGTGCAATACAGGATGATTGTTGCAATTTGCCATGAACCCATAACTGATTCACATTCTGATGATGATCCCATAACTGGTCTTGTTTCTCTTTTACCCTTTGCTGGTCATAATTTTTTACTGAAGAAATATCAAGTTATTTGATGTTCTATGTCCAAATCGACCTACACACAGTTTGAGGATATTTTTTAAACCTTGAGTGTATGAAGATGATATCATACTTTTGTAGTTTTTTTTATCGGAATACTGTACTTCAGATAGAAGAGTTGGCATGTTTTTTTTTGCTAGTGTGCAATCATAGAAATCTGTCTGATTCATTTACACATATTTCCATTGTATATGCGAGCAAATAATACTCGCTTTTGAAATTCTTGATTCCACTAACGACCCTGATTCTGTCGAAGTTGAATGACAATCAGAGATGCCAATTCCAATGTAATTATACCGTCTTTCGAGGAGGAAACAAAGTGAGTGGTAATAAATGGTAACTTGTAAAAAGAAATACCACATTTGACAAATGATGAATGCACGCGCGTCTTGTTGATTATTGAATCTAGAACTAAAGGAATAAATTTTAGTATGAAATTATAAGTTGAAATGCAATTTAGCAAACATTACATTTTACATTCGCACTGTTTATATGGACAATATGGCATAGTCAGTTCGAATTTGGTACTGAAACATATAAGAATGATTAGTCACTTCAAACTTGAAAAGGAGCGAAATCATCCTGTCGGAATGATGAGTCAAACACATCTAGAATGAGTTTTGGTTGACGGTACATGACACAAGTAATCACAAATAAAATGCCAGAAAATGAGTTTACACATTCCTTTAAAAGCAATTGTCCAACAATTGTGAGACAACTGATAATAAAAATCATTTGATAATTAAAGACGGTTTGTGTCCGATTTGCAATTTGCAACGTAGCACGTTTCAAAGCACATTCGCATTTTTAGAGGGAAGCATCACACATTCCATTTACAACACACAATGCACATTCACATCGTCAATCGTTATAATGATGACCATATGATTAGAAAAATTGTTTCAGACTTCACAGCAAGAATTAAAATGTAACTAATGTTGGCAATGTCAAAGAATGCATCAGCATAAAAAAGCATGCCTCCACATCGCAAAAAAAAGTCCGCTCCGCTTCGTCGTGTTTCTATTGAAGACAGCAAACATATTTTTGCGCCTGGTCTGGGCTTGGGCTTAAGTCGAATGTGTTCTATGACGGAATTTTTTCACACCTGTCAGCTAGAAAGGTTTCTAAAATAAAATGAAAAAATATATAGGCACTTATAGATATTGCATCGTGGGCATTATAAAAGCTCACAAAAACTGTTGAACATATATATTGTATCTCTGAATCTGAATTAACTTTCAGTACTCATCGCTTCCTCAAACTTGGTTTAATCTCGTTCGCGCATTCCACACTTAATAAGAAAGCAATAATAATGAACACTTCGTGTGACTGGAAAGTGGAAAAAAATAACATGTAGTTGCCACCCTTATACTTTCCATTTCTCATTTTCAACTTCATATTTTCGCTACATTATATTCCCTTTTTTCTAAACTTCAACTTGACTCCACTCGCATTAGGTATTATATGCATGCGCAGCAAAGGAAAATGCATAGAATTCATGCGTACTACAACAAAAAGTTCTGTTTTGAGTGCTTTGGTCCTTACGCAGGCTCTCGCTGAGATCATCCATCCCATCGCCGTCCTCTCGTCGTCTTCATCCAACTCCTCTCCTTTATCAAGCTTTATCGTGTATAGAGCAAGAGCAAACCGAGATTCTTTAGCTGAGCTCAAAGTATGTGTATAACGCAATACCTTTGGTTTCTCTATTCTCCTCGAGGCAAGGAAAATCTCTGAAGACCGTGTTTCTTCTCTTTCTAATAGTTGGCCACAAGGAGAAGAAGAAAGAAGGAGAAAAAAACGTGGATAAAAAACGGTGGAATGCCATCACATCTTAGCTCTTCTCTTCTCATCTTCTTTTGTCCATCTTTATTTCGCTCTTTTAGTCGTACTCCGTCCGAACAGCTTTTGCTTCTATTCATCTTCAGCGTTGTTGAGCACAATTTTTTGTCCTTGGCATATAGCTTTGTATATAAAATGCATATATACATACCTGATTTTTATGCAATGCTGAGAGCATGTCGAGAAGAGGGAAGACTTTTACAGAGATAAGTGTAAACTTATCATTCTCCACACAAGCATATTATGTCTTACCTGTTGCTCGCTCAAAGGAGAAGAGGAACGAAGATATCTCAAATGCAATGTGATTCTCTTCCTATTTTGCACCACACTTGTTCTTGTGTGGAGACAGACTCTCTTAAAACGATAATAATAATGGCTCCACGTTCCTCTCAGACGATGAGAATGATCAGCCTCCACTTCACAAAAATCTGTTTTTATTTTCTCTCTCTCGCGTTTTTGATGGACCAGATGAAGCAAAAAGGGAGGGAGTCCTTTGATGAACATGCCATTAATTAACATACCAAGAATATCTGTGTGTTATAGGGATACTGTAGAACATCACACACTATCTCCCAAATACATGATGTATACACATGATTTGAGTCAAGCGGATCATATAGCACTTTATATGGTGATTCAAAAAGATTCCATAAAAAACCTAACTTGAACTGATGCATGCTTGGCACTGGGGAAATTAATATCAGTATTAATAGATCTTTAGCGCTCATTACCCATTGTTTCGCTGATGAATCGTGGTGTAGATGGTTCCATCCATGGAATGTCGTGTTCCTCTTTTGCCTGAATATAGTTATTGTATTCTGTGAGCAATATTATTGCCGAGACTGCTCAAGCAAAATAAAATCAACCACCACATAAAATCTCAAGTTCATCGCAAGAATTTCAGAGTTGGTTAAGTGAATAGCTTTTCTGAAGTTCAGGGACTGAGGAAAGGGGGAACGTAGATTTTACGACACGACTAAATAATGAGTGATCTCAAAAGTTAATTTGTTCATCAAATTCCATCGTAAGACACATTGACACATGAAGTGAATGTGGTCATTTTTCTGGTTGAGGCTATGAGTTTTCCTAATTGCAAAAATATCGTAGAAGTGCACACTTGTTGAAACAAGGGTTAACACAATGTCAAATCTCTCAAAATCTTTTTTGTTTGTAAATATGAAAAATTGTTCACTCATTACTTTTTGAAGTAAAACTCTTGTCAGTTGGAGTTTGAGCATTGACATAAGATCTCACATTAACACAACTTATTGCCAGTTGAAAAAAGTGCATATTGACTGGTTCACATTTGTTGTACATGCATGCATGTATTTTAGATGCGAGACGTGACGCAGTCATATTGAAAAGCTATTTTTTACTGTTGGCACTTATGCAAACGTATGGCCGACATGTCTTCGGCTTCATTTTCAAAATGCGCTGTACTTGTCGTCCTCATACCATACTGCTGAGAAAAGAATACCGAAGAAAGATTGAAAATACCAAATTACTTGTATGACATGACAGCAAATTTTTTTTGCACCTTAGTGTCCGTCCGTGAAGATGAGAGGAGTTTTTGACGAAGAAGTTTAAAAAGTACTTAAACAAAAATGTACTTTACTCGTATGAAGCATTACTAACTGCACAGCAAAAAGTAATCATGACTCCGTGGAATTTTTAGTGGTAGATACACGGTGAATGCAATAAGAATACGCAGGCACCCAATTCATTTTAGCAAAAATAATGAACGGACATCCCCGTCGTACGTGTGCTTTTGAAAATCTGAAGGTTTCCTTGTTTGATGGAGCTTATAAGCTTCCATGTCTTTCTTCACATTATTATCGTAGTGTACAAGTTTGGAGTTTAGGAAGGCATCTCTGAACCGCCCGAAAACTTTTTATAAAGCACTCGAGACGGAGAACTGTGAGAACAATGATCAACCAGCATGCATCATGCCTGAGTGTAGACGACATTGCTTTTTTACTTCCATTTTTTTTTTACCGTGAATGCATTATTAGCAAGTGAAATTTTGGACGGAATTATTGCTATAATATAAACAGCTTGAGAAAATATAAGTCTCGGGAAGTACGCTGAGCATGCGTGTGTCTACTACACTTCTAGTGCAGAGTTGTGTGTAAAAGGGGGAACATTATTAGTTGAATAAAAATTCCCAACATCATGTTGAGTTTTTGGTAGTAAAATTCAAACGTATTATATATATTTTTTGTCTGCAACTAAAGGACTTTTGAATGAGTACGAAGAAGTAGTCAAATCATCCTTTTTCATGTTGGTCATGCTTTACGAAAAAGGAGATGTATGTTTGGTCGGTTTCACCATGAAACCTACAAAGATTGTATGGATGGATTTGCTCATAAAAGGAAATGAATGCCCATTAAAAATGCACCGTTTCTCTTCGCCTCTCTCGAGTATGGATGGAGCAGCAGCGTCGAGTGCGATGGAGAAATACAAAGATGAAAAATTCTCTTTTGGTTTTGATGGGAATCCGTCATATTAATTATGGTAGAGTATTGTGCAGCTATTGCAAATAGTCGCTAGATGTTGGATGCACAAAAATGTATTTGAGAATGTACTTTTCAAAAATGTTCTAATCGTTTGTGGAGTAAGGGGAATGTAGATGACTGGCATGGGGGAGAACTGACATCGTTTGGAAAAAAATATTACTATTAGTTAGTGGAATCCATTTCCTTTTACAGAGATCTAAAGGACTTTTTTATTTCTCATATGAAACTAATGAATGAGCAATATATGTGAGTAGTTAAGTACTCGTAAATTCGTATCATGGTTCATGGACTTTTTCTCTCTCTCTTCCTTCCGCTGCACGGAAAGGTTGTGATATATGGAATGATGATTCCTTCTGGGATTATATGCAACAGATTTGAACTTTGAACGTGTTATTATACAGGAAGGGAAAAAATGTGATGCGGGTTTAATCTTCTCTTCCGGTAAATTGTGGTAACTTCTCATTTAATATAGAGAGACCTGCAATACTCTCAAATGAAGAAAGTACTGCACCATATGCTTCAAATTAGTCAACCTCAAGATTTGAAACGACAAGAGGGATCTCTCTGTCTTGAATTTTCCTGTGATGTTGAAATGGCACACGACACTTAAGTTTTATTCAGGACATCCTGTACGGGAACAGGAAGAGGGGGCACAAAATTCTCCAACTTTGTAGTGGCATTCATTTTTTAGACTAGAGTTGGTGCATATGAGCGTTAAACTAACGTATGCGTATGGAAGCGTTTTTGTGGTTATATTGTTATGATCTGGAAGTAAGAGAATAAATCAGTTTCACATTTTCATTGATTCTAAATGTTTGATTATTTTTATTTGCAGTATGTATCGGTACAAATGGTCGAATGTCCGTTCCTTCGAATCGGTCCCACCACTATCGCAACCTCAAAGATCGCTACACGAACTGTACGTATGTGGAGGGGAACCTCGAGCTAACATGGATTCAAGACCAGGAAATGGATCTCAGCTTCCTGCAGCACATCCGCGAAGTCACTGGATACGTGCTTATTTCTCATGTCGATGTGAAACGAATCCTTCTGCCAAGTCTCCAGGTCATTCGTGGTCGCAGCCTGTTTCGCCTCAACGTTCACGACGACGAATTCGCATTAATGGTGACGCTATCCCGAATGAATAACTTGGAGCTCCCAGCCCTAAGAGGTACTGTGGACTTGATTAAATCTTTAGATTAAGCTGACAATATGAAGAAATCAAAGAATTGTATAAGATAAGATGTGATTTTGATGATTGTAGATGTGTTAAATGGAAACGTTGGGATCTTCAACAATTACAACTTGTGCCATGTGAAGACAATTAACTGGGAAGAGATCATCAGTGGGGTGAACTCGCGCTACGTTTATGTCTACAACTACACCCAACCTGAGAGGGAGTGTCCTCCTTGTGACGACAGCTGCGATGCTGGATGCTGGGGTGAAGGGCCACACAATTGTCAAAAGTTCTCCAAGATTAATTGCAGTCCTCAATGTCATGAAGGTCGATGCTATGGACCTGAGCCGAGGCAATGCTGTCATCTTTCGTGTGCAGGTGGCTGTACCGGTCCAAAGAAGAGTGATTGTTTGGTATGTGGAAATATAAAAATATGAAAAATGAAAAATGGCAGGGAAAAAATGCTCTTAAAATTTTCATTTTGTTGTTTGCACACATATTTTGTTGCTCACGTATATGATCTGTTAATATGCTTAATGTTCAGTGAGTCAAAGTTTTGTGATTTATGTTTACTTGAGCCAATTAAAATTACTTGGATATGCTTGTGGAATGTAGTATTTCTGCATGCTTGCCGAAAGTCTTCACTTTTTATGCCGTCTAATCTAGATTACAAATACTGATATATATTTTTTTCTCTTTTTTCTTAATAGGCCTGTAAAAAATTTTACGATGATGGTGAGTGCAAAGATGAATGTCCATCTCTGGTAATTTACAATCCGAATACGTACTTGTCCGAAAGGAATCCTGCTGGCAAGTATGCATATGGTGCGACCTGCGTGAAAACGTGTCCGGACCATTTGTTACGAGATGCAGGAGCGGGTGCTTGTGTCAGACAATGTCCTCGTGATAAGGAGGTGAGCACAACTCGTGTATTTAAAAGGCAGCCATTTTTTACAAAAAAGAAAAATATTCCAATTCTGTCATAATGATTTATACGTGTGGTATCTTCTAATTGTGTCTGCTCTAGGCAAGGAACGGAGAATGTGTACCTTGCAACGGTCCCTGTCGAAAGAAATGCCAGGGCCCTCCAATCAACGGCATAATTCATTCGGGGAACATCGAAAATTTCCGTAATTGCACAATAATTGAAGGGAACATTGCGATTCTGGAGATGTCCTTCGATGGATTTCAAGAGGTCCACCAGAACTTCACTTTTGGCGATAGATACGCCCCAATGGAGCCCAGCAAGTTGGAGGTGTTCAGCACGCTCAAGGAAGTCACGGGCTTCATCAACATTCAAGGGACACACCCCAACTTCACCAATCTGTCATACTTCAGGTCATTTGCATAACAACTTACACACTTTTACCCCTATCTAATTACTATTTTCGCTTGAGGACTTGACATCACCACATTTTAACAACTACACACATGTATCCTAACTTTTTTATGATACCTTTAGTACAGTACACATATTACGCTTATATTCACACTTTGTATTTGAAGCAGCATCACATTATCATTGTGTGAATTCAGTCAATTTTTTTCTAAAAAAATTCCTATTTCATCATCAACCACGTTTCTATGAAAAGTGTGGTCTTATGGTCTTGTTATTAGAGTGTACACCTGAGATATGCATATTATACTAAACTGACTCACACTTTGAGACAACCCATTACATTTAGCCTATTAGAGCTCCTCCACGTTATAAATAAACGAAGAGAAAAAAGCTCTGACCATAAATGTACTTGGCTGTCAACTGAGTTCAGCTCTACTCGGCATTTATGTCAAAAATAATGTTTCGAGTCGATTCTTCACTCAACAACTTATCGTATCACCATCAAAATCTTTTCGCTAGACATAACAACTCTCATCACAACTAGAACTTAATTGCATGCACTTACACTCATGTTTTTACTCATCATCATAATATTGTATGTGTGTGCTCACAAAATCATGATCGTTATGTGTTATTATGCTTTCCACAGAAATCTCGAGGTGATCGGTGGACGGGACAAAGCTGATTACTTTTCATCACTCTACATCGTTAAGACTTCTCTTCAAGCTTTGCATCTAAGATCTCTGAACAGGATACGATCAGGAGCAATAACCATCCTCGAGAACGAGCATCTTTGCTACGCTCACCAAATCAACTGGTCGAAGATCAAGAGTGAGAAAGCTGATGTGCAAGTTTATAATAATCGCGTCGAGGCAGAGTGTGAGAAGACAGGAGAGGTTTGCAGTAGTCAATGCTCAAAGGATGGATGTTGGGGTCTGGAGCCCAGAGATTGCTTATCTTGTGCCAAATACAAGCTTGATGATCAATGTGTCCCAAGTTGCAATGCAACTATTGGGTATGTTAACTCTTGCAAGAAATATATACTTTCCTCTTGTTTTTGTCTTAATAATGAGTTTAATGTTCTCACACGAAAATATGTTCATGCAATTGTTTTAGCAGAACTTACGAAGACAGTCCTGGGCTTTGCAAGCATTGTCATGAACAATGCGATAAAACATGTCATGGTGCGGGTCCTGGGAATTGTACGAAGTGTAAGAACGTCAGGGACGGGCCCTTCTGCGTGGAAGCTTGTCCTGAACACAAGTACAATGTTGGAGGAGTTTGTCAAAAGTGCCATGAAAATTGTGTTGAAGGATGTGGTGGACCGAATAATACTATTGGATTCACCGGCTGCAACTCATGCCACCAAGCCATTATTCATGAGACTGATCACATTGTGACAATTGTAAGTAAATGGCAAGATCTAAGGATAATTCAGAATGTCATGAGAAAAAGTATATTACAAATTTATTTTCGAAAATATAGGAGCGCTGTTTGGGCAAGGAGGATGTATGTCCACTCGGTTATTACTATGAGTCTGTGAGCCCAAAGGAACAAGGTCCTTTGAAACCTCTTGCAGGAAAATCCGTCTGTAAGCAATGTCATTCCCGTTGCAAAAAGTGTACTGCGTTTGGGTTTCACATTCATGTAAGAATTTTTTACATTGTCCATAATCCCAGTTGTAGGTATACATATTTTTCCATTTTGATAAATTTCACATGTCTGGTCTTAGGTTTGCCAAGAATGCTCTAATTACCGTAAAGGTGAGCAGTGTGAAGATGAGTGTCCCGTAGAATTTTATGCTGATGAAGAAAGACGTGAATGTCTTCCTTGTGCTGATGAATGTCGTGAATGTGTTGGGCCAAATTCTTCCAACTGTAAAAATTGTCGCAATTTCCGAATTTATCCGGTAAACACATGCAACTTTACACTCTCTAATTGCAAATATTGTTGAAATGTTTACTGACTTCTGCGAATCATTGTTCAGGACGGAGATGCTGGAAACGAACTAAACGCGAGCTTTATTTGTACAATGCATTGTCCACCGGAGTACCCACATCGAATTGTTGAAAACGAAAACGAGCCATTCTGTGCCCGAAATCCAGCTGTGTCGCTTGGCCAGTAAGTGTTTTATATTGGGACTTTTCATCATATATATTTAAAGTCATGTGTATTTGCCAGTTTAGTCATTCCGTCTGTTTTTTTGTAATTTTGCAGGGAGGCACACAACAAGTCTGCCGTGATCCTCACATCCGTCCTCTGTGTTTTCCTCTTCGCTGTCTTTGCAGTCATAGTAGGACTCTACTGCTTTAAAGCAAAGACGAAAGCGAACGAAATCAAGATGACAATCGCAATGACTGGTGGGTATGATGACAACGAGCCACTTCGTCCAACCAATGTGAAACCGAACCTGAGCAAGTTCCGCACAGTGAAGGAAGAGGAACTTCGTCGGGGTGGAATGCTTGGTTATGGTGCATTCGGCACAGTGTACAAAGGTGTATGGATTCCAGAAGGACAAAATGTAAAAATTCCAGTTGCCATAAAAGTGCTCAAAGAAGGGACCGGAGCAAGTGCATCGAAAGAGTTCTTGGATGAAGCGTATATCATGGCGAGTGTGGAGCATCCGCATCTTCTCAAGTTACTCGCTGTTTGCCTCAGCTCACAACTGATGCTTGTCACGCAGTTAATGCCTTTGGGATGTCTTCGTGACTATGTTCACAACAACAGAGATAAAATTGGTTCCAAGGCTATGCTTAACTGGTGTACGCAAATTGCCAAAGGTATGACATAAGGAATGATTGCTTTTGTATGTATATGCAAAACTATAGACTAGACACAAACTCGCAATTTCCTGAGTTTTCTCCAATTTCACGGGCAACTCATTTCGATTCTTTGCAGGAATGGAATATCTCGAAAGTCGAAGACTTGTGCATCGCGACTTGGCAGCAAGAAATGTTCTTATTCAAACCCCAACTTTTGTCAAAATCACCGATTTCGGTCTTGCAAAATTACTGGATTTGGATGAAGACGAATATAAAGCCGAGGGTGGGAAGCTTCCAATCAAATGGCTTGCCATTGAATGCATCAAAGACCGTGTCTTTACTCACAAGAGTGATGTGTGGGCTTTCGGTAAGTATATGTTGCTTCTTCATACAAATAGCAAAAAAATATGCCTAAAATGAAGGAAGTTGTGCAGCTTAACTCAATGAATTGTTTTTAAACAGGTGTTACTGTTTGGGAACTTTTGACGTATGGAGGAAAGCCCTACGAAAATGTTCCATTGCGGGATGTTCCCGAACTTTTGATGAAAGGGGAACGTCTAGAACAGCCATCAATATGCACGCTTGAGCTTTACATGATAATTATTAAAACGTGGATGGTAGATCCCGAAGCGCGTCCTTTGTTCAAGGAGTTGGTTGAAGAGTTCACGAAAATGTCTCGCGATCCCGGTCGTTATCTTGTGATTCCTGGAGACAAACTCATGAGGCTTCCATCCTACACTCCACAGGTAGGCACTTTTTTGATCGACCAAGTTCCAACTTCCAAAATGGGTTCTGAAGTAAGTGAAAGTGGTAATTGGTATATCATCATCCATTATGTAGAGTGAATATAAGCACGTGTGTATCCAGCTCAGCATGCATGTCTTTTTGTTAAGAACTAATAAAGTGCTTACTTTCCTATAAGATTTCCCTTCCCAATAACGCAAATGTAGTTGTCTGTCAGTTGTATAATATGCCGAAAAACGCTGTGTGTGCTTTCATTCGCAGTGTAAACTTAGTCTTTTGACGAAATTTCATTCAACCCGGAACTTTCGTAATTCTTAGGTTTCACTTCGGCTTTTGTTGCAGTAAATGAATCATTGACAGGAATAAGCCAAGGAAGTTACGGAAAGTTTTGCTTTTCCAGCAATTCCACCTACGAGCTACCAAGTATTAGTACAATAGTAAATATGCTAGTCAAAATGATTTTACGCGAATTTCTAATTTCTTTTCCAACGCTGAGTACCACTTATGGCATATAATGTTCCTCAGTCAGCTTTCCGGGAAACGAAGTCCTTTGATAAATATGAGAGCTGCAGATGAAAGTTTTTATTACACGTGACGCAACATCAGTCTTTGTTCTACTTGCTACGTTTTGCTAAAGGTTCAAGTAGGGCGACTTGACAAAACAAATTACCAGCTACTGATTCAATGCATGCACCTGTTTAAAAACAGTGTCCAAAATGTGCTTCATAATCTATATGCTAAACTTGAATGTAGTAGATGTAGTTGGATATACAGATACTAGACATGATAGTTTACCTTTATTTTTTTCAAAACTTTCTCACGGCACCCATACTCATGCCCAATTGTTTAAATTGCTATTTCAGGATGAACGTGAGTTGGTTCGGAATCTGTCGTCGGCAATGGATGGCCCAGAACAAATTATGGATGCAGAGGAGTATCTGCAACCACGAAGCGATGGTACAACTACAACAAGCTCGTCAACGTCAACAAATGGTACATTGAAACGGGGTGCCGTTGGTGCGGTCGGAATGGGAAGTCACAGTGGAATTTGCTCTCAGGAGAACAACTGGCCAGAGTCCCCGCAAAACTTTCACAATAGATATAGAGATAGACACCGTTACGGAAGCAACGGTGGTGGACGCACTCCTTCCGTTACAGACTCTCGCTATTGTAGCGATCCTCTAAAAATTTTAGGTCGAGACACGAGCGACGGCTCCTACTCCATAGACTCCATTAAAAGTCGGGAAGCCCATGTTGGTAACCTGAAACTTGATCTCCCCGTGGATGAAGATGACTACCTAATGCCATCTCCGCAAACAAATCAGAATGCTTCAACTTATCTTGATTTAGTCAGTGATTCTGGAAATCACGGTACGTTCAAGTTAATCAGACAAAAAGGGTTTTTGTACAGAAGAATCTATGTAGTTTAATGAAGGCATAATATACTCATTGTGGATTTCCAAAATATATTTTTAGATACCGGTGATAACAACGAACTTCGTCGATACGCCATGAGAAACAATCAGCACCACTACCCTACCCTTGTCGACAATCCCGAGTACCAGCTCATGGCACGCGAGTATACGAATGTACCCGTAGCGTTTGCTCCAATCGGTTTGCCGCTGGCTCCGAATAGCAGCAGTGTCTCAACGAGCTCCGCAAATAATCCTCATCATCAACACAACGGCCAAATTGTGGGCAACTTCGCCCATCCCCACGGTGGTAACAGTAGTAATACTAGTAGTAAGACACAATCGCATCAGCATCCATACTATCTTCAGAATAGCAATCATATCGGAAGGCCATCCTCAATAGTCAGGCACAGCTCAAGATCTGAAGAGGAATCAGATCATGAGTACTACAATGAACTGGACAAACTCAAGAGAGAAAAGCAGCCACTCCAGCAAGCTGTTCGGAAAAATGAGACTACGGTTTAAATATTACAAAAAAATCGATTGCATTTTTATACACAGACATCCAATATGATTATTATTTTAATTGACTCAAATGACAATACTATGCACACATTAATTATCTAGATAGGTTTTAAAGATTTTATGCACAAAACGCCAGGAAAAGTCCATAACATTTAGTGTCACAAACAAGTACTACATATTATTGTGAGTTCAGCCCCGATCGAATTGAGGATTGAATTCCTGCAAATAAAGCATTCTGCGAAAATTTGTATAAATGTATAAACGAGAATTTGTTGTACACCGTGTTCATATAAATCATCGTGAATTTTTAAGTAGCTTATTGTTATTTATATTTAAATTAATGTATGTGAACTGTTATACAAACTTGCATTTGTCAAGTTGTAGGAACATATATAGCGATACAAAAGGCAACAACGAAAAGTGCGATTACATATAGCATTCATAGTGTATATGTATTAAGTTCGAGTTTTGGCAATCTAAAAATGTTATGCAGGTGTTTTTACCGTATGACTTCCTGAAATTTATCAATCAATGAAAGACAAATCAATTTTTGAAACTTTTATAATCGAAAACTTTGGCAATCAGGAACGAAGGGGACAATATAATTTTTCAGAGTTTTCCAGGAATTCTGAGGGAAGTACAATATCAGGCAGCTTACTAAATAATATTTTGATGAGATGCATAATTATTATTATTAATGTTGGTTTTCAACAAGAATGACTTTATTTGCTATCAGTATTTTTTTGCGCAAATTTGATTTTATATACAACTGCCAAAGTTTTAAAAGTAGTGAGGGTTTGTATGCAAGTAATCCTAAGTATAATGATAATGCTAAGAACATGTAATTCAACGAAAAGTCTTTCTTGAGAGGACGTGGAGACATTATTGTTTGCTTTGTTGGTATTGTAAAGTGGAGCTATATCTCTGAATCGAACTACTACATGCAATGATGAAAAATATGCTCATTCATTACTACTAAACAAATTTAATTCCCTATGCATGCACATTTATATATTACGTTGTAGTAGACAATAATATGTACTGAATATTTCTTTTATAGCAATCATTTTTAATGTATATTATTTCATTTGACTGTGATAATAAATTTTAAGGTTTTATCATATATTTCTTGTTATTATATCCTCGTCACTTAATTTCCTTTGTTCATGTTTATGCTGTCTATATGCATTCCTCGTTTAGTTGATTGAGCCCTGTCGGTAATTTCATAAATCCAGAAAAAAAACTACACCGAACTAGCTCACAGCGGGAAGAATCATAAAATCATTACCGGAAAAGTCGATGAAGTAAAATAAGCATTATCAGTTCTAGCAAAATACTAGAAATAGAGTGGCAATGATAATGACCGAATCAGTCGTTGCCCTCTCCACTTTCACCTGAAATAAATTACACTTGCTTTTATAAATCCATAAAGGGACCAAAGATGCATGGTGAAAGTTGTGGTGCAGGTGTAAAAGTTACGTCGGGGCACTGTGAGATAAGCACATACGATTTGTCCTCAAACACAAGTACAGCAGTTCATCAAGTGGCTATATCTTCGTTTCTAAACATGAATAAAGTCTATATACTTCGTCAACCAAATTATTTATCTTAGATTCCATGCTGCGAATTAGTATTCGATGTATTTTACCAAGTCAAATAATAGTACTCCAAACATTGTCAATGTTTGTATGTATGTATGCAGTAAGCATATGAGTCTTTCACAAGCAAAACTCATTGAAAAAATACAATTTTTGCAAATATTTAGTATACACACAAACGTGCGTTCTGTACGTTTTAGAGAAGATACAATCATACATATTTGCATTGCAGCTAACAAAGTATAAGTTTGTAAGTTTAGCAGGTGGCATATGCACATTTGATACACAACAAAGTTGACGAAACAGCCGGAATTGCTTTGTACAAAGAACGAAGAAGAGCAGTTCATGATTCTGTATAAATAATCGGAATGTAAGGTCTGAACTGAAGGTAAAACAACTTCGTGTGCATGAATGACAAATTGCGTAAATATTGAGTAGTGTGTA
>JAQFZW010002399.1:0-17644 GCA_034687055.1 Heteromurus nitidus | reverse complement strand
TAATCGCATGAGGTATTTTTCAATCTTCCCAAGTCGTTGGCCAGTCAAGGTCACAATTCCATTCCAGCACTAATAAACATATACACTTTCTTGAACTTCCTCCTTAATATTTGCAATATGCAATTGAAGGGTTAAGAGAATCAGCACATTAACAAAATAGCAAACCTCTTGACTCGTCCTTCTCTTCCTCAACGAATACATCGTAGAGCCTTTCAGATTGATCCAAACCTATTTCATTAGCAATAACTGATTTAAAACCGACTAATTTAACTAATTTGGTTTAAACAATTAAGGTTTTCTCACAGGACCTTCACTCCATGATGACAAAATAAACCAACCCTGGTACATAAGAATTAATTAACTACTAACTTAATTAGTACTACCTGAGACACTTTGTGGTTTCCGTAATACTGTCCAGGTTTTACCAGCAGCGTCATGAAATCCACGCTTGACATCACGGAAGATTGTAATCGAAGCTTCGTATAATGATTCTGGTCGTTAGTAGCAAGTTAAGGTGTGCACGACTGAGCGCAGATTCCCATCTTCATCATTTTCATTAACTTGATTCACATTACAATCACAAGTATTCTCCTTCGAATTGCATTCTTCGGAACCTTCGTAAACTGATGATTGTGTAATTAAGGAATTGATTTACAAATGATAGAAGTGCTAGTGGATATGAATGAATATCTGAGCGAAGTGTACCGAAACGAGTTTTCACACGAGATACAGGGTCGGTAGGGATGTGCGGCAAGGAGAATGAAAGTGAAGAATTTGATGCATGTCATCTGCTGACACATTTTGTTTGACGATTAGTACAGGCGAATAGTGTTAAAACACCAGAGCACATGAGATTCACTTTTACTTTTACATCCGAGATTTCGAACTTCTGAACTTTTTCTGAGATATCCTTTGACAGTAGAGGGATTTTCATGATTTTATCATTTTATGGACAAAGCCAAGATTCTTCCCTCTGGATACATGTAACTTTAACAGTGTTTTAATTCAACTAGCTAAATACTTAGGTCCCCAATTAAGATAACTGTTACGGCTTGGTAGTCAAGAGTGCCCTGACAGTCCCGCGTACAATTCCCTTTTGGAACAAAACCCCACTAACTTTCTTCACCACGAACTGTTTCCCCGAACATAAAGCGATCGGTTTACATGATTTTATGAACTTTTTCATGATCTTATTCTCCAATTCTGGAGACCAGGTAGTAACTCTCCATGACAACAGTAGCTTCCCACATCTACCAACAAGGTAACCTCCCAATTCCAATATGAACTCCCAGAAGCTAATGCACATAACTGCGAAGAGAATCATTTGCATTTTGGAAACAAAGTTCAGAAATTCAGAGTACCTTAAAAGTACGAAAACGCAGTAAATTGAAGATGCCATAAAGAGTCCATTTAAAGTTACCAGAAAGAACCCAAACTTGTTCAAAGTGTTGTCATGGAGTATTTGAAATGACCTGTAGCATAATATGAGATGCCTCGGAGTTCTCAAGCACTTTCTCGATTTGTATTTACGTCGTCCCAACCTCAGTTCCCGAACCAAAAATGTAATTGCATAAATTCCGTAAATAATACACGAGGCTCCACTGGTTGCATTGCTGACGCAGAGAACGGCAAGCAGATAAGCGTGAAAGCAAATCACAGAAGTGGTTGTTGAGAGTGAGCGATGTTTCTCTGGAATAAAAGAACCAATCCAAATGTCTCCGTAAGGGTCATGGATGCACATCAATGCTAACATGATGAATGAAATGGCAAAAGATCCCAAATCCCAGGTATATTCCTATGCAAACTTCTGCCACAAGGTTGGACTTGCATTTTTTCCGGCTCAAGTCAGTCAAGTAGCGTTCTTCAAAAGGAATAAAAACGTATTTTATTTTTGGTTAGGCAAAATTATATACATAGTTTTTTGTTTTGTTTAGAAATCACTTACGGTGTAAATACGAAATGTAGACAAGGGTTGCATTAAACCCCTGTACATACTCCCTTGGACACCAGCACACAGTACTACAAATTACCACAGCCAAGATACCCACTAGCCAGTAAGCTACAGTAACGTTAAATCTTTGTACGTCTCCGCTTCGCCCAATTATCACAATTCTAATTAATACCAGCAACAGCCAGAAAATGATCAGCGAGTAATTTCTACGACTCCTTAAATGCAGCTGGCGAGAGAAACGATAGTGAAAACGGATCGTGTCAATGTCGAAAAATATGGGACACACTGACAAATACTGTAGCAAAGTAGTTATCAAGCTTATAGCCATGCACAATCGTTTGGTAATCATATTTCTCTATTTTTATTTTTGTGTTAAATACACTCGTGATCGGGATATTGTTGTTGTCAATATTTCAGGTGAACTTTTTTCGAAGGTAGAAGCAGCGGAAAGCAAGCACAGTTTACATGTCGAAATTTGTGCTACTTACATATGTAAAGTTTGGTTTGAGTGAAAAGTATACATATGTTCGATTTACTGGGAATCAAAAGCGAAAATGTCGGATTTTTGCCTCATGATTTTGGTATGGACAAATCTTTACTGTTCGTTGTTGGCACTAGCGGCACAAACTTTCAGGCATTTGAATAAATAAACAAGTTTTATAAACTTTCCTTAAAATGGATGGTATGGATGTGAGATATGTAATTATTCATGATCAAAGCCAGACATTTTAGTAGTCAAGAGTGCTCGAACTTCTCCTCGAAAAATCATTTTCATAAGCAAAAGGCTTTCCAAACCAATTTTCCTCACCGCAGCGGCTTCCATGAGCGTAAAACTACAAGCTAGCACAATTTTATAGACTTTTTCATCGATTAACTTTCACCTTGTCGAAATATTATGGAAGGGCTGACAGGTAGCAGGTGGCTATGAGGTCTATGAAGTTTTGTATAATTTTTGCTTGACATGACCACGTGATTTGTAAATCATAAAGGTGTCATACGTCCTGGAAATAGAGTTCTCTGTTTCAAAAAATATGCACTTATTTTCATGTGAATTGACCACTGACCTGATCATGCACTCTTACCTTTAGTCGTAAATACTATTACGAAATACGAACGAATACTATTATACTCTACTATACTGTGCACTGGCAGTACTCTCCAACTTATTCTAACATTTCTAAACAATTGTAACCTACTTCAGAATTTGGATTAGCCAATAAAATGTGAACTTGTTTAATTGATTTAAGGAATTTAGATAAAATAGAGTTTTATTTTTACTGTCGAACATGGAGAATGCCGATTCATATACAATATACATATATCCATATCTATTATCAATATATCCATTATACTCCATTGTAGAATTAGTCCTTAATTAAACTATTTATTAGGCTTCCCCCTTTCCGTTACGAATGATCAAGTGTGGGTACGTCGCAACGATGAGAGGTTAAAATTTACTCCCTTAAGGCTTATACAAGGCTTAAGGCTTGTTTGTAGTCAAGAGCGCCCTAGCTGTTCCGCGAATAACTCCCTTCATAAACAAAAGTCCTGTAACTTTCTTCACCTCAAAAAGTTTCCCATAACACAACGTAATCGGTTTGCACGATTTTATAAACTTTCTCATCAATTTTCTTTCCTCTTGACTCTCCCACTTTCTCTTTCTCCAGGATGACAGTAACTTCATGTATCTTCTAGATAGGTAGCCTCCCAACTCCAGAATCAACTCCCAGAGTACAGTACTTGTGACAGCAAACACAGCCATCTGCATTTTCGATGCCAAATTCAAAAACTCAGAATACCTGAAAAAGACGAATGAGGTGTATATCGAGCTCATCATGAACAACGCATTCAATGCAACCAGAAAAAGTCCTAGCTGATTGAGAGTGTTCTCTTGAAGTATTTGAAATGATCTGTAGCATAGCTCGAGATGTTTGGCAGTTCTCAAGATATTCTTCGTGATGTATCGTTGTCTTCCCAGCCTCAGCTCCCGAACAAGAAATGTGATCGCATAAATCCCGTAAATAATGCAGGCATACCCATAACCAAAAGTGCACAAGGACAAAATGGCAAAGAAATAAGCTTGCACAGTAACAACAGCCACGCTAGCTGGTAATGAATGATACTTTTCAGGAATCAAGGTGCCGAACCACATGTCCGCATAAGGATCGTAGATGCATATCAACGTTAATGTGACAAATGAGACGACAAAAGGTGTCAAATGAATTGCCACCACCATTTCGGCTACCTTCTTGAATATACATCTCTCAGGATCAAAATTCGTCATGTAATTTCCTTTCAAACGCAAGTTTAAACTGCTATTATGATCAAATAGTTGGTTAGATTAAATTTATTGGTTAAATTCAACTTACGACGTAGGTACGTGATGTGTTCAAGCATGCCATTACAACCATAAACGAGTTCTCTGGGGAAACAACGTAGCAAGGTGTAAGCGGTAATACACAAGCTCCCCACAATCCAGTATGCCAAAGTCACATTAAATCTTTCCACTTCTCTGCTGTTTCCCAGAATTATAATTTTGCACAAAACTAAAAGCAGCCAGAAAACGAGTAAGCAATCATTTCCCTGAATCTTGAACTGCCACACGTAACGTGACTTGAACAAGAAACGCTTATTTTCCAAGTCGAAGTAAATGGGACAAACTGAGAAATATCGGAGTAAATTAGTTAATATAAACGTAATTCTGTAAAGCTTTTTACTGAGCATTTCTATGGAAAACTAGGATTTTCGGTTTTTTGAACGTGGTAATTTGGAAAGGTTCGATCAGTTTTGGTAGACCCGCAATCTGCCATGCGATGTAAAAGTGACATGGAAGGAAGTGATTTCTTCTGCAAAATATCTATTTAATATGACCATTGTACATAGCTGGCGAGCAGCTCATTTTAATGCATTGTGAAATGTCTATTTTAGCAATTCGATGTCGATGTTCATTCCAGAGCGGGCCAAAATCAATAAATATTGTATGTCACACATGAACAGATAGCGGTTGGCTTTACTGGCTCGTCTTAGCGGATGGCAAATTTATTTGTTCGTAGCAGACTCTATTTCATAAAAATATCAAATTCATGACAGGTACATTGCCAAACAACAGAATGCATGAATTCAGTTACGGAGACCGTGAAACTACAACTTAATACAATATAGACTTTCAAATTACATAAATATCTATATTGCTCCAAAAATCAAAGACTGGTATGTTCGCTGAAATACAGGGGATCGGTTTATTGGTAGGTGGTATGTAAACGGTAAGGTTACATAAAAAAGTATTTGACTGCGAGTTGGTGTAAAACCAATGTTATATGGGAGATTTTAATGGAACTGTTACATCTCACATTACAAATTTGCAAAAACATTGAAAACCAGTCGCAAGTGTAATTCTTAAGGTTTCGTAGTCAAGAGAGCCCTCACAGTTCCACGCACAACTCCATTCAGGAACAAAATCCCACTAACTTTCTTCACCGTGAACTGCTTCCCCGAACACAACGCGATCGGTTTACATGATTTTATGAACTTTTTCATGATTTTATTCTCCAGTTCTGGAGACCATGTATTAACTCTCCATGACAACAGTAGGTTCCCACATCTTCCAATAAGATATCCTCCCAACACTAAAATGAACTCCCAGAAGCCAATGGCTATTATCGCGAATACAATCATTTGCAATTTCGAACCCAAATTCAAAAACTCATTGTATCTTAAAAATACAAAAATGCAGTAAATTGAAGTCGCCATCATATGGGCATTAAAGGCAACCAGAACGAACCCAAATTTGTTCAAAGTGATGTCCTGGAGAATTTGAAATGATCTGTAGCACAGTCTGAGATGTCTCGGAGTTCTCAAGGATTTCCTCGTTTTGTATTTCCGTCGTCCCAATCTCAGTTCCCGAACCAAAAATGTAATTGCATAAATTCCGTAGATTATACAGGAGGCTCCACTGGTTGCATTGCTCACACAGAGAACGGCAAGCAAATAAGTGTGAAGGCAAATCACAAAAGAGGTTGTTGCTAGTGAGCGATGTTTTTCCGGAATGAAAGAACCAATCCAAATATCTCCGTAAGGGTTGTGGATGCACATTAATGTTAATGTGATGAATGAAATGATAAGCGTTCCTAACAATATTCCAACGCAGACTTCAGCCAGCAGGTTGAAATTGTATTTTTCCGACTTTAACTTGATTATATATTTTCCTTGAAACCGATTACAATGGTACATTTTTATTACAGTTGCGGTTAATTTAATTATATCGTTTTATAAAAAAGTAGGATTTTACTTACGATTCAGTCCCGACATGAAGACCAGGGTTCTATTGAATCCACACACATATTCTCTGGAGTACCAACATACTAAACTGTAAATAACCACACCCGCTGTACCCACTAACCAGTAAGGTACAGTAACATTGGCCCTTTGCACTTCACCACTTCGACTAATAATCAAAATTCGAATACCCAACAGGAGCATCCAGAAAATGGTTAGCCAGTAGTTTCTGTGAGCGCTTAACTGCCAACGAAGAGATGAACGATAGCGAAATAGGAGCTTTTCCTTATCGAAATAAATGGGGCAAACTGATAAATACCGGAGCAAGGCAGTTATCAAAAGTATTATTCTGTATAATCTTTTACTGAGCATATTTCGCTACGTCTTAGAATTTGAATATGTGGAAAAGATTCGCTTCGATAGGGGGTGAAAGTTGAGTTTGACGTAAAAACTTCCTTAATCCCGGTCAGTAATTCGCATTACATGAAACGAAACATTCAGTATTACATTCCGAATTTTGAAGCTTTCGATTGGTGTACTGAACTTGAACCGAGACTGACTCGGAGACATATTAGAATGCCCAAATAAGTTACTGTATTTAAGTTAAATGATGCTGGATGATGGCCACTTCAACATTCATACTTGGTCTGGTGGTCAAGAGTGTCATTTTATTTTCAAAAATCCTTACCTAAACACTTTGAACGAACGTGACTGCAGAAAATAAGTTGAAAAATTGATATCATGTGAACAAATTGTATATTTAAATGGCTTTAAAGGTTATCGTTGGGTTTATGGAATTTGCAAAAAAACTGGTATTTTATCCGATCCGAAAAATGTGACTAATGCTCGGTTGTCTATAACCCAACCCAATCATATGGGTAATTTTCTATAACTCTCAAGCAAAATATTTCCATCATTTCCCTGGAAAGCATATGACTTGACCGTTATAGTTCTGCTAAATCTTTTGGAGCATATTTATTTATGTTACTCAAGGATTGAATTTGTAGCTGTTACGTGTAATGGGCCTAATAATAGGCATACCATTAACCAAGGAACAATATTCGAATTGTAAAGTTTTTGATGCACCATCTCAATGGTTCCGCTAATTATTTTGATGTATGGGAATTTATGTCGAAATATCAGCAATGTTCGCGACTATTTGGCTTAAACTTGTTCTAGTTAATAATCCAGATGACATTTATCTGAACACGAACACTGTGCATCTTTATGTGGAATTGCTTTTTAAATATTTGATTATACAATTTTTATTGTTTCTCAGCAAGATTATGGTATGGACAAATCTTATTAGCATGCTTGAACAGAGCAAACTTGACAACATAAATATATTTAAGATTTTATATTAAGTTATACTTTTATTTATATTAAGGTCAATTCGCCACTAAATATTCCTATTTTGTTTGGTTGTCAAGAGTGCCCTAACCGTTCCTCGCACAATTCCCTTCAAGAACAAAATACCGCTCACAGGCTTCACTACAAACTGTTTTCCTGAACACACTGAAATCGGCCTGCACGATCTCACGAATTTTTTCATAATGATCCTTTCCAGATGTGTTGGCCACCGATTTTGCTTCCAAGATAAAAGCACCTTGCCACATTTCCTCGAGAGATAGCCACCCAACGCCAAAATGAACTCCCAGTACGCAATGCACATCACTGTCCACACAATCATAAGAAATTTTGAAACCATTCCCAAAATACGATAATAGCGAAGGAACACAAATATGCAGTAAATGGATGTGCCCATTAGTTGCCCGTTTAGAATGACGATGAAGAAACCAGCCTGGTTTAAAGTATTTTCTTGAAGAATTTGAAAGGATCTATAACAAAGTCTGAGATGCCTTGAGGTTCTCAGAACATTATTGGACTTATATCGCGTTCTTCTCAACCGGAGTTCTCGAACCAGAAATGAAATGGCATAAAATCCGTAAATGACACCGGCAGAGACGTTTGATGTACAGG
Source organism: Heteromurus nitidus (assembly GCA_034687055.1). Classification (NCBI taxonomy): domain Eukaryota; kingdom Metazoa; phylum Arthropoda; class Collembola; order Entomobryomorpha; family Entomobryidae; genus Heteromurus; species Heteromurus nitidus. Next base: position 9,438 of record JAQFZW010002399.1, on the reverse strand, counting down.
AGACGTAGAGGATTAGTAGAATGTAAGCGTGATAGAAAATGACTACAAGAGTTGTGGCAAATGTACGAAAGTTATCGGGGATAAATGTGCCCAACCACATATCCGCGTATGGATCATATATGCAAAAGAGTATCATTGTCACATATGAAATGACAAAACATCCAGGAAAAATGGTTATGCAAACATCCACAATCTTTAAGGTAAGGTTTGAACGGATTGCGAGGACATTTTTGATAATTAAAGAGTTTCTTTAATTGTGTCGAGCTTTCGATGAAAAACTTTCATCATCATCAGGACAAATGCGAAAAAGGCAAAAGTAACTTGGAACACAGATATTGAAATTGATGAAATATTTGTATTTTTGGAAAAGGAGAAAATTTGAGGCAAAATCAGGCAGAATTGTTTCATAGCGTCACGGATCCTTGGTAATGGGGAGTAGCAAGTCTGTCCAAGTGTCACTGATCTGCATCCACAATCTTGTTGAATTTACTTGTTTCCGGATCAAGGTTTGGCATGTACATACCTACGATTAGAAAGTTAAAATCAACTTTTCTCGAGAAAAATTAAAAAAAAATTAGCTTGTAAAACTTACGATGTAAGTGCCGAATGTAGAGAAGTAATCCATTGTATCCGTAGACGTACTCTTGAGGAAACCAACACAAAATGGAGTAGCCAACCACCACTACACTGATGGCAAGGCAATACGCCACAGTCACGTTAAATCTTTCCAATTCTCCCATCTTCCAAAGAAATATAACTCTGATAAGCATCCCACATATCCAGAACAAAGTCATCCAGTAATTCCGTAAAATTCTTAACTGAGTGAGGCGGTCAGTACTTTTAAGCCGGAAGAGAAATTCCTTCCTGTCGAAGTAAAAGGGACATACTGACAAGTAACAGTTTAGAACTGTCATGTACTCTAGGAATCTATACAGCCTTTTGCTTAACATGACACGCGGTAATCAGTTTCTCCTTCCTGAAATTGTATGAATAATTTATAGTAGCGCTGCAGGCTGGTCTTTTTGGCTACTAAATTGAAAGATATTTGGTTGAGGCTTGTCTTTCTGTTTGGTTGTAACTGACAAGTTGTGAGTTGATGTACAAAGTATTTGTTAAGGAAGTAAGTTTAAAGACATTTGTTTTGATGTGTCGCTCTTATGTATATGTCGCAGTAAGTCTTGAACACTGAAAACTCCTCTGTGATATCAATGTATTCCTTTAATCATATTGCGAGTTCCTCGTTACCATATTCGACTACACTCCAGTCTAGTGTAGGTATAAATAATTTTAAAAATTAACGAGAGAATTTGATAAGTCCATGGAACTGATTAATTTTTCTTCGTGAACGACTTCTTAAGTAGGGTAGAATATATGAATATGCTTCTGGTCGGCTGTGAAGAAAAAATCAATATTTCCATAGTATTTGTTTATATGCTACGAATTGAACGAATATTAATCGAAAGAGTTCTAATCGAGAAATTTTGAATTACAACAAGGCGTACTTCTAACTGGGATAAAGTGCCCTGCCACTATATTAGCCATAAGGCGAACAGCTATACAGAATATACAGATCAATTTCATACTTAATAGACAATTTCTCGTTTACTTTCCCAAATACGCTGAAGGTGTATATTACAGTAGGTAAGAGCAAGTAAATTGCAATGTATAATACATTATGTATTTAAGAACACATATACTTGAGCCAGGAATTCATAAAAATCCGTTGAAATCACAGAAAAATATAATGTGCTCGCCATGGACAAGCAGTTCACATATATTCGTTGAGAGTACAATGGAAATACTGCAAGCAAATATATTCAGTTACACCGTTGCACTCATTCTCCACTTCTATAAAGGAGAAGAATCTTACTTATTTCTGTTAAGTTAACAGTTTAGCAAACGTGAACACGCTTAGCAAAGAACACTGGAACTTGGCAGATATAAAGGTGATGCAAACGGAATTTCTTGAATATCGATTAGATCGAATTGCGTCATACCAAGTAACTTCATTAAATACGTACGGCCACTGAAAACTGAAATACATGTAGATTTTGTTAGCACAAGAAATTGTAAAGGTCATGGCGAACTTAAGCGAGATGTTTGGCACGACTCTTTTACTGACTAACATAAATGTATTACAAAGCCTTAAAAATAGTTCATCTACATATCTGTGTACCTCATTCCCATATCTTTCCTGTTCTAGTATACATAATTTATCACTGCATACACATGAAAAACTTCTGAGCTAGCTGCGCTTTCAATTCGAAAAATTTTGTTTAACACGCACGGTTAAAGTTAAAACAGAATTATGCATTATACAGATACATTCGAAGTCATAACCTACGAGCACATGGGACTTACTGCGTTTAGTGAAGTACAATAAGACATAGGACAAAGAATTTTTTTCTACGAAATTTGACAATTTTGATGAAATTTGATGAGTAGTTTTTAATGTGGCTTTGAGACAAGCAAATTTGTCAGGCATGCAAATTTATATACTGATACAGACTAATAACCTCCAGTAGCATATTTTATTTTACTTAACAAAGACATATTTTACAAAGACAATAAACAAAATAGTTGACAACGGGAAATGGAATTTAAAAACTACAGTCGTAATAATTATAGCGTCAATGCTTGGTCATCAAAAGTGCCCTTACAGTTCCACGCACAACTCCCTTCAGGAACAACATTCCACTAACTTTCTTCACCACGAACTGCTTCCCTGAGCATAAAGCGATAGGTTTACAAGATTTTAAGAACTTCTTCATGATTTTATTCTCCAGTTCTGGAGACCATGTTTTAACATTCCATGAGAACAGCATCTTCCCACATCTCCCAATAAGGTAGCCTCCCAACTCCAAAATAAACTCCCAGAAGCCAATGCCCATTGTCGCGAAGACAATCATTTGCAATTTCGAAACGAAGTTCAAAACCTCATAATATCGTAGAAATACAAAAATGCAATAAATTGAACTAGCCATAGTGTGCGCATTTAAAATTACCAGAAAGAACCCAAATTTGTTCAAAGTGATTTCCTGGAGAATTTGGAATGATCTGTAGCACAATCTGAGATGACTCGGAGTTCTCAAGCTCTTTCTCGTTTTGTATTTACGTCGTCCCAGCCTCAGTTCCCGAACCAAAAATGTAATTGCATAAATTCCATAGATTAAACAGGAGATTTCACACGTAGCATTGCTGATGCAGAGAACGGCAAGGAGATAAGCGTGAAAGCAAATCACAAGCCAGGTTGTGGACAGTGAGCGATGGTTCTCAGGTATGAAAGAGCCAATCCAAATATCTCCGTAAGGATCAAGGATGCACATCAAGGTTAAGGTGCTGAATGTAGTGACGCTAAATCCTAACACAATTCCAACACAGAGTTCAGCGAGCAGATTGAAATTGTATTTTTCAGGCTTTAACTTGGCCATGTAGGTTCCTTAAAAACGGATTAAAATGGTACAGTTTAACATTGGTGTAGTAAATTAGATTGTTTTATTTAAAAATAGGTACAGATTTATCACATTCGTGGTTAATTTAAATATATCGTTTTATGAAAAAAGTAGGATTACTTACGATTCAGTCCCGACATGAAGACAATGGTACCATTAACTCCATACACATATTCTCTTGAGCACCAACATAACATACTATAAGCAACCACACCCAAGGTGCCCACCACCCAGTAAGCTAGAGTAACATTAATTCTTTGCACATCTCCGCTTCGACAAATTATCAAGATTCTACAAATTAACAGCAACGCCCACAAAATGATTAACCAATAGTTTCTGTGAACGCTAAACTTGGAAAGAAGGGAAGAACGGTGGAGAAATACCTGCTTTTCCTTATCGAAATAAATGGGACAAACTGAGAAATACCGGAGCAAAGTAGTTATCAAGTATGTAATTATGCATAATCTTTTACTAAGCATATTTAACTTTGTCCTTGGGTTGTATTTTTTGCCTTGCGATGCGGCTCAGAAATTGAGTGGCACAAATAATATGCAACAGGGCAATATGTTACTGTTTAGTTGTCGACCGTGTTGTTCTTCGATCCGTTCTTCGAAAATCCTGCAACTGTGATAATGGTAACTTGATATATGCAATCCGAATGCTACAAGGCAATAATTCGGACTGGTGAGCTTGGTTTGGATTGATCAAGAGTGTTTTAAAATGTTCAAAAATTCTTACACTGACGTGAGTTTATAAAATACATTGCCAAACCAAATTGCAACCATACTTGTATATTTAAATAGTTTACTAAAGATTATTTATAGTTTAATTTGGAAATAATGTGTGGAATTTTATTCGATACGCCTTGCTCCATAAATACGAGACGACTGCTGTGATTCGGTTGTCAGCAATTCGTTTAGATAAAGCAATTTTATAAACAAAGTAGTCCCATTTTCTGCGAAGGCCTAAAACCTGCCACTTATAATAAATGGAAATTTCATATATACCACGCAGTTTTATTTTCGAAGTCGCCAACTGCAGATTGCTACTGAAGGAATGACCGTGTATTAGAATATTTGATTGTCCGTCGGTAAATACACTTTAGCTTAAAATTAACAAATATCCTTATGTAGCCCATATATTAATGCTAGATAATGGTTTGATGTTCCACGTTGGACCCAAATAATACAGTTTTAAATTATTAAAATAAAAATTCCTGGTTTATTTGGTAATCAAAAGGGCCCTCACAGTTCCCCGCACAATTCCCTTTAGAAACATAATTCCACTAACTTTCTTCACCACGAACTGCTTCCCCGAACACAACACAATTGGTTTACAAGATTTGACAAATTTTTTCATGATTGCATTCTCCAATTTTGGAGACCATGCATTAACTTTCCATGAAAGGAGGAGTTTCCCACATCGTCCAACAAGGTATCCTCCCAACTCCAAAACGAACTCCCAGAAGCCAATACCCATTGTCGCGAAGACAACCATTTGAGCATTGGAAAGCAAGTTCAGAAGCTCGCCATATCTCAAAAACACAAAAATGCAGTAAATCGAGCTCGCCATAAAAAGAGCATTCAGAGTTACCAGAAAGAACCCAAATTTGTTCAACGTGTTATCCTGGAGAATTTGGAATGATCTGTAGCATAATCTGAGATGACTCGGAGTTCTCAAGGATTTATTCGTTTTGTATTTACGTCGTCCCAACCTCAGTTCCCGAACCAGAAATGTAATTGCATAAATTCCGTAGATTATACACGATGCTCCACTGGTTGCATTGCTGACGCAGAGAACGGCAAGGAGATAAGCGTGAAAGCAAATCACAAAAGTGGTTGTTGAGAGTGAGCGATGTTTCTCTGGAATAAAAGATCCAATCCAAATATCTCCGTAAGGGTTGTGGATGCACATCAATGTCAAGGAGAAGAATGAAATGGCAAAATATCCCAACAATATTCCAAAGCTAGTTTCTGCGAAAAGGTTCTGCTTACTCCTTTCCCTCGGAATGTTGTACTTTCCTAAAATATTTAGTGTGGAAAACAAATTCACGTTAAGATCTTTTAGAATGGTTCTTGGTTTTATTTTAATTCTAATTATGCCAACTTACGATTCAGCTCCGAAATATAGACAAGGGTACCATTAAAGCCACACACATATTCTCTTGCGTACCAACTTACCACACTATAAGTGACTATACCTAAGGTACCCACAAGCCAGTAAGCTACAGTAACATTAAATCTTTGTACGTCTCCACTTCCACCAATGATGACAATTCTGCATAACACAAGAAGCATCCAGAAAATAGTTAGCCAGTAATTTCTACGAACACTTAATTTCCACAGCAAAGAAGAACGATGGTGGAAGAGGGTCTTTTCAATATCGAAATAAATGGGACACACTGATAGATATCGGAGCAAAATGGTTAGCAAAAGTATAACCTTGCACAATCTTTTACTAAGCATATTTTACTATTTTGCGTAAGGGATTTGTTTTTACTTTGTAATGTCGTCCAGATATGGGCCAGTCAGGGAATGTAAACTCCACGGAAGTTTAAGTTACACAAGTTGCAGGGTTACATATTTTTCGGATGTTGAACATTACACGTTGCTTGTAATGTCGGAAGTTAATTATTTCGATGGAGGGTGTGATCCATGTCTACAAACTCACAAGTCTGTCTGCCGTGTTCGCCATTATCTTGCTCCTGTCATTATGTCAAATATACTATGAAAGCAACATGCGTATTTATTTCTCACGTGGGCATTTGTTTGGACAATACAATATCTTCCAAAAACAGAGAAATGAAAAGCAGAGTTTTACATTTTGTCAGTTGGAGGGCTGTGTGAACAATACAGGATTTGCATTTTTACATTTTGGTTTAGCTCCACATACAACAAGGTAAACTGGCATGTCAGCCTCAAGTGTCAACGTATAGATTCCAAATGCAGGCTTATAAACTAAAACGCATTTGAAAAATAAGTCGTATTGTCAAATGCTTTAATTGCTACAGCGGTAATGTTGCAAGGTTCGACATAATTCATAGCCAATATTTTACGTAATCAAATACTCTTTATTGTTCCTCGAATTGATACGGGTTTATTGTAATAATTAATGACTATTGCGGTTGGATTTTGGATTCTTAGCTGGATGCGTTGTCAAGTGTCACTTATGTTGCACAGCACCTGCCAAATGTTACTGTTTCGTAATCAAGAGTGCTCGAACAGTTCCTCGAACAATCCCTTTCATAAATAAAATGCCCGTAACTTTCCTCACTACAAACTGCTTCTCTGAGCACAACGCTATAGGCTTACATGACCTTACAAACTTTCTCATAAATTTATTTTCCTCAGGAGTGGCCCAGTCCTTCCTTCTCCAGGACGAGAGTAGCTTAGTGCATCTTCCAACGAGGTATCCTCCAATCTCCAAAATGAACTCCCAGAAACCAGTGCAAATCAGCGCAAAAACAATCATTTGCACTTTGGAAACCAATTTGAGAAACCCGAAATAGCGGAAGAATATGAAAATGGAATAAATTGAGCTCGCCATAAAAATGGCGTTCAAAATGACAAGAAAGAATCCAAACTGATTCAACGTATGTTCGTGAAGAATTTGAAATGATCTGTAGCACCACCTCGCATGTTTGGCTGTTCGTAAGATGCTTCTCGTTTTGTAGCTGTGTCTTCCCATGCGCAACTCTCGAACAAGAAATGTGATTGAATAGATCCCGTAAATTATACACGCAGATCCATTTGCTAAGTTGCACATGTGAACCACCATGAGAAAATACGTGTGGTAGGCAACAACTGCCAAACGAGTTGTTAAACAGCGATATTTCTCTGGGATTAGTGAGCCCACCCACATATCCGCGTATGGATCATACATGCATAGTATTTGCATGCTTACACAGGAAATGAGGAAAGATACAAGGTAAATTGCAAGAAATCCTTGTGCCAACAAGTTGAGTAGATTCTTGTCAGGATTAAAATTGGGCATGTAGTGTCCTTCAAAAAAATTGCCTCAATTAACAAATTGATTTTCTCTTTAACAATTTAACAAGTTCAAGAAATACTTGAGGAGAACTTACGGTACAGGAAGGAAGTGTACATCAGCATTCCATTGAAACCAGTCACGTACTCTTTGGGGTACCAACTTACCATGTTGTAAACCGCCACCGCTGTAAATCCCACCAACCAATATGCAATTAGCACATTGCATCTCTGCGCTTCTCCACTCCTCCACAGAATGAGAATATTTAGGTGTAGGATAAGGAACCATAACATGAGTGACCAATAATTTCTCCGAATTTGTAACTGAAGCGGGATCGATGGGCGGTAATAGAAACTATTTTTTTCAATATCAAAATAAATAGCACATACTGCGAAATATCGAAGTAAATTCGTGTACAGGTGCATGGTCCTGTATATTCTTTGACTAAGCATTTTTTGGAAATTATAATTAGCAAGGGAATTAAAGGCTACAGTGAAAACTCTTTAATTCTTTACTAAAATCAACTGCGCTTATTTATGATAGCGTCTGCCCGAATGCATGTATTTGTATGTCAGGTCGTGCATGAAGTTGAATGTGGATGTATGCCCAAAAAATTTAATTAATAATTATTTATTTCTCAACTTCCGAGGTAGCTGAAAAGTATCAATCTAAAATATTCACCTCAAGCTCACAGCGATGATGATGGAAGCGTCAGGTAAATAATTCAATTTCGAGATAAATGGTTAAACTTGATAAAAGAAGAATGGTTTTATTCTGAAGCAGAAAGAAGCATTATCAACATAATAGTGTTGAGTTTGCAATATTGTTAATTTTATATATTTATTTCAGCACACGTGTCGATTTTCTACTTGCCTTAGCCAACGTGGACCACTGAACAGGTGCGCAACAACATTCTATTCTACGTGTAGTTGGTTTTTCTTTGTGTGATATTCACAGCCGAACATGAATTTGACATTACATGAATGAAGCGAACATTAAATATTAAAACAAATTCGGAATTTCGAGGTGAAGCTTTTCATTGAAGCACTGGAAATTCTTTATACGGTTGCAACTCAAAAGTCTAATATTCAAATAATAAATATGGATAAATTTATAAATTAGTCACCTAAACATTCGTGCAAGGCTTGGTTGTCAAAAGTGCTCTCACAGTGCCCCGCACTATCCCTTTCAAGAACAAAAGACTGCTTACAGGTTTTACCACAAATTCTTTCCCAGTATTTACTGAAATCGGTTTACATGACTTGGCAAATTTTTTCATAATTAAGCTTTGATGACGTGTTGGTAAACCAATTTTCTTCCAGGATGCAAGCACCTTAGCACATTTTCTGGAGAGGTAGCCACCCAATTCCAAAACGAATCCCCAAAAACCGATGAACATCCCCGCCCAAACAGCGAGCAGCCCCTTCAAAATAACACTCAAAAGATGATAATAGCGAAGGAATACAAAAATACAATAAATGGATGTGCACATACATATCGCATTCAATATAACAATAAAGACCCCGAACTTGTTTAAAGTATGCTCTTGAAGAATTTGGAAAGATCTGTAGCAAAGTATGAGATGATTTGAAGTTCTCAACGTATTTCTCGTTTTATACCGAGGTCGTCCCAAACGAAGTTCTCGAACCAGAAATGAGATTGCATAAATTCCGTAAATAATACAGCCGGAAATGGTTACTGCGTTCGAAACGTGGAGAATAAGCATGATATGCAAGTGACAGCAGATAACTCCGAGAGTTATGGGAAATGTGCGGAATTTCTCCGGGATAAATGCTCCCAACCACATATCCGCATATGGATCATAGCAGCAAAATATTGCAACGGCGACGTATGAAATTCCAATAAATCCAGGAAAAATTGTAATACAAATGTCCGCAATCTTGTTGAATTTACTTGTGTCTGGGTCAAGATCTGGCATGTAGATACCTTCAGTTACAAATATTTTGTTAAACTGATTTTTATTGAATTTTTTAACTCT
>JAQFZW010002398.1:0-17648 GCA_034687055.1 Heteromurus nitidus | reverse complement strand
ATCGCAATCTAAAATTGAAGGTTGATTTTTCACATTAGCATGGGTCCCACATCCGCCAGTGTCTCGATCGTTTCTCTTATTTTCTTCACACATTCCTCCTCTTCAGCATCATCCCAACTGTTCTTTACTTTTTTTTCTTAAAAAAATATAATAAAAAAATCCTCACTTGCTTTCAGTGGTTTTTGGTCGCAACAGCAGTCGAAAGAAATGATAGGGACGAGGGGAAAATGTATGTTGAGCAAAAGCACACGAGAATCATGCGGAGCACAGCTTGTCTAATATATTCAGAAGGGAAACGTATACATTCTGGGGAGAAAAGGGAAAGCGTTTGGGATTTTATTATTTCATTGAAATTAAGGAGTAACAACAGTTCTTGTTTCTTTGTACCTCCATTTCATTCCCACAAGCGTGTATGACTCTAGATGTATATTTGTGCGTGTTAAATTGCAATGCACACGTTTCTGATCCTTGAATGCAGACGACAGGCAAGCATATAAGTGTACTTTGGTATGTGCGCTACGTTACGTCATATTGCCAAGTGTGATCGTGACGGTTTGATGATGAAGGTGTTTTGTATGAGGAAAAAAATATCAAGAATAATTGTGCCTCTTTTCACTCTCCATCTTTAAAAAATGCGGCTGACTGACTCGTCAAGTTGTACGGAAAGTGAGTAAAGGATAGTGTTTGGAAAGTGAGAGAAAGTTTTTTTTGAATTACAAATAGAGCTCGAGCAGGGAAAAGAAAAAAGTGAGAAAAAAATGTATCAAGCGAGAAAGAAAGAGAGAGAGCGAAAAAAAAGAATAAGAAAAAAGAAGAAAAAAGTGTGGAAAGTGTATTTACTCTTCTCACAGGGTGAGAGTTGATTGCCAAGCTGTAGTCAGGGAAACCTGCATATTTTTCATGCGGAGTGCAAAGAAGTGTAAAAGCAATTAAGTGGGCCATTGTTTACCCTCACAGTGTGGAGGCAATAGTGTCAGAATCGAAGAAGAGGATAAAATGTATTTTTCCCTCTATCAACCACGTCTTACGAGAAAAAAAACTTATAATATTCCAACTTGGGCTAAGTATTTACCCCTACCATTAAATTGTGGAGAGGAAGCGACGGAATACGAAATACATGCAAGCAAAGCATCCCCATTCCATGTTGGATTGGAGATTAGATCCGAAGAAATGTACTTTGCTTAGGAAAAAAGTTACTTTCTAGCCAGCATTACAGGAGAATATATATATACAGTATTTTTTGTAGAAAGTAAAACTTTTTATTCATTGGTGTTCAGTGTTTACATACGGAAACACGCACACCAATCCCTGAATATTGATAATAGTAGTACTGGAGTATATAGAAAGGAAGAGAGACGAGTAATCACAATCACCCAACATGTCACATCACTGATCGAGGAGCATTTAATTGGAACAAATAAATCAAATAGGGAACGTGTATGTGGCGCAGTTTTATATAAAAAAAGTGGATTCTCACATATCCCAACCCTTCTTATTGTTCAATCAGACCCAAAGGAAAACGGGAAATCCGAGATTCATAACACAATTCGCAGGGACATTGTAGTAGCTAAACGCTGATTAAGCATTTGTAAAATGAGGTACAACATCATAACCAGTATTAGCGGAGAGATATGTGTGAATATTTTGCGCTGCATGTGACGAGCTCAAGATAATTTCGTTCTTCGCCTGATACGGTGCGCACAGATTGAAGGGATTATGCATGCTTTACGCTCTCAGTGAAATTTTCTTAGAAAATTGTGCCTCCAACTTGTTATTCATGAGTATTAGGTTAGGTAGACGGGATATATAGTTGCTTAGCTTTTTATCACGGACTGGTGATTATGAAAAACACCAATCTGCTTCCTCCTCTCGTATGATGATGATATTGGGGAGAGGTGCATGGCGAAAGAGTGTTTTTGTAGTGTGCGTGGGTACCCATCTACCAAAGCACTCGTTTAGTGCTAAAAGGATAATGTGCTCGCAGATGATTTTCCACATAACGATTTACATTGCCCGTGGGAGCGAAACAGAAAGGGTTTTTCGAATCTCTGCTGCTTCGCGAGAAATTTAAGGTGATGATCCATTTCTCACCTTTCCCTTTTACCTAAGCCTCCACATCGTATTCCATGTCGAAGTCAAAATATGAAGGCGTTTGCTTAGTAAATATTGTACTTATTAGCCATGTTATGATTATTAGAGAGAGCAGCCCAAGTTCACGAAGAGAGAGAGAGAGAGCATAATATGTATTTGTATTCCAGGGAATTTCGAATTAAATCATTTCACATTATGACAAGGTTTCTTATTACAAAATGATCTGATGTTGTACAAAATTTATATAACTGTCTCAACTCCAAGTAAAGGCTAAAAGCTAAATAAATAGACGGTTCCGAGAGTAGAGACCATATACATTTTTATGTAACTTGTGATCGGGGGCTTTCTCTTCCTTCTCTTTCATAATTTTTTACGTAACTTGTAGGCGTTCCGTAGAAATGTTGTAGTTAGGCATGGAAATTAAGCATTAATTTTTGTACGGAGGGATGATAGGAAATACATTAAAAGCAGAGAGTGTTTGAGAAGGACATATGAGCTTTTAATATGTTTATTTTCATTTTTCCCGAAAAATTTGATTCATTAAGGGCTGCTAATTATGAGTAGAGTGTAGACTATACATAATAATATGATGTCGTTAGCCAAATGTGGAGAGATCCTTTTCCCAAAAAAAAACTTGATTTCCAGTGTAGTGTAGTTTTGTGTGTGTGTTCACGCCACTCACACATGTATGCCCATTTCTCTCTTGTGATCACATAACATAATGATATCAACTCGCTGCTTTCACTCTTCGCTTCCTTCTCCAAACCAGTATAAACAGCCAATTAGCGGGATTGCAAATAATTTCCCCCTTGTATATATTGTTTGCTGTAAAATGATACAAGAGCAATAATAATTATCATTATGTGTTCACCTCGAAACGTCAAAAGGGATCATCAAAATGTTTGCATATAACTACGTACTATGTATTCATTATACGTGCTCTTTTAGTCTACTTCACACACACACACATTTTTTAAGTAGCCACTGCAATTCATGCTGCCACACTTCTTTGGCAAGTTCTCATTATCTTTTCTGTCCTTCCTTTCCTCCAATTCCAGTATAGCAGCCATACACTCATTTGTGACGAGAAGGACGGAATGAGTGTGATTATTATGATTGAGCAGTGAACAAAAAAGGAGAGCACATTTTTTGTGTACACATTGGTCACCACCATCACCAACCACCGCCACGTTTATTTTCTGTGACTTTGAGCCGTATGTTTGCTATTTTTTCCGCTCTCCACTGCTTACAATACGTGACTAAAGTGATCTCCTGCTTCATTTTGTCATCACAGAAATGAGAGGGACGAGAGAGAAGGAAGGTGAAGAATATACAAGCAATTTAGATAGAGGAGACATGAGAGAAAAGCGTTTTTATTTTATTTTATTTTTTCGGTAGTCGAACTAGAACCACCCTCTCCGACTAGCAGTAGTAGATGTATATACCATGACTAACTATTTATTCTTGTCTGCTCACTTACAACGCTTGACTTTCATTTCATACCTTGTTTAATGATGATTGCGTTCGTTACACACTTCGCCTTCCTTTTTCCTCCGCCGTCTGCACGAGTATTATTACAAATAATAATTATATTAGCAAACTCAACGCTTGTGAAGGGTGATGCTCCACACTACTCTTGTTCAGGCTGGTGACGATGACGATGATGATCATCATGGTTTTTGTGTAGGGTTGCGGAGTGGAATGGAAATGTATAGATGCGAGAGGAGACGATGTATACTTGACTATAATACGAGAGTCAGCACATTACGCTACACCGCGTAACAATACCGAATACCATGTACTTTGTATAACAATGTTTGTATTTGTGCTGTATTTTCTGGGGCGCAAAATACACACACACACACAAGCCGACTAGACTGAAGAAAGCAAGCATACTGTTTGATGATGATGGTGGCGGTGTAGTGGTGGTAAAATGAATGTATCCAGCGAGAGAAAAGCAAAATCGCTCTTGTAATTAATTAGCACTGGGAAAGTAGAAAAAAGGGAGGAGGGTTCGTGTCAAATGATGAGAGGACTGTATAGTGACTGGCAAACATGTTTTTTGTACTCATATTCACTAAAAAATACATAACAATCCCTTTACACAATGGGGTTGTGTAATCGTATAATCATATTTTTGAGACACGAAAAAGTGTCAAAACTTGTGCTGATGATGAGTATACTAGCGTATATCAATATGCTGAAGGTGCATTTCACCGAAATATATGTATCTATGTAGTAAATTATAAGAGCAGGTACAAAACATAATACTCTTACACATAAAACGCACTAAAAAGTTAGTAAATTAAGGATCACTTCTTTTTTTTTAGCAACGTGTAACTTATTCAGCGTGATAAAAATAATATACCTCAGCCGCCTTTCACGACAGACGGTCTAAATAAGAAAGACAAGAAAGTGTTGTTTGCGGTGACAAGAAAGAAATCTCCGCCTCTTTCTCCCTGCGAGAAATGTAGGGAAAAAAGGGAAAGAAAAAACATAAACTTTGTGCTGAGCCTAAAATCCAAATGAAACAGATTTTCTCGGATTTGAAATATCCTAAAGGAGCTAAGGAAAAAGCAGCATTGATTGCATTGTACATTGTAGCTTGACCCTCTCCTCGGGAGAGTTTTTTTTTTGAAAAACAACCGTTGTCTTCATTCATCAGGATTTTCTTATCTTGTGTCAGAGTGAAAAGAAGGAAAATGAACGGACTAGTGAAAGTGCTTTTCTGGCTTTGCCGCTGGCTTGATAATTTGGTCGTTAGGATTTAGAAGGGCGTTGTTGTGTAAAAATGAATGCGTCGTCAGTGGCAGTAATACATATATTAAACCTTTACCCGCACTGTATTTTTTTCTCTCAACTGGCTTTACAAGTTACCCTTATAGGGATGGTGGAGGGAGGTTGGTGTTGGTATATATGAGCCAGTGACAGAGGTGAAATGTGGCCTCTGTTGCTGCTTGTAGCCCCGCCACATCTTATGTTTATCTGTGTATAGGTAACAAAAAAATAGTATATAAGACTCGGAGTGGAGCCAGCAAGAAAGCAACATCTCATGAATCTTGTTCCCTTTTTACTACAATGTCTCTATGTACTTATACATATAAACTGAGTCAGGGAAAGCAGGAGAAAGAGAAATAGCTCCCGCTCTCTCTCTCTCTCCCCGAGTCAAAAGTAAATCGTAAGCGGAAACGAGAATAGTTGAGAGAAAAACAAGTACACGTCAACTTTAGGAGACATAATATACCCGAAAGAAGGAATAAATATATTTGAGATACAAGGACCCGTGGTGGCACAATGATAGTGGCTCAGTGAAGAAAAGAGTGTCACAGTCACTCCTTTTTTCTCTCCTCCTGTGATGGTCTTGTATCCTATTATATAATATTAAGTGGATAAGTAGCTGAGAAAGGAGGCATGATACTATACTCACTTGTGGTCTGGACTATAATAAGGCTTCGTTTTTTTGCTTATATAAATATATCCTTCCCATTTGCTGCTGACTATTCACTACTCCTTCTCTAGAGTCAACTGTTCCGTCCCTCGTTTAAACCGTTGCTCTATCAGCCTTGTTCACATTTTTTCCCCTTTTGCTTACTCTGTACATATGACAGAGGGCGAACAAAATAAGTTCAAGAGAAAGTAACTGAGCAAAGAATTAACAAAGAGGCGAAAAAAAGTCCTATTTCTTCCTCCCAATAATACTCCCGTTTACTATTTTTTTCTTCTTCTCTCCTTTCACCTCTATCCCACACATTACCGTGTGTAAATGTGCAAGTGTATTTGTGTTGGTGTGCATGGTTTTTTATGTGTGTGCTTTTAGTTAAGTGTGTCTCCGCAAAAAAGGATATACAAAAGGGTGTTCCGCCCTTTTCTTGTGTGATATCGGACTCATCGACATTTTTCCTTCTTTCTCTCAAATAGGCTCAAGTGGTCCTGGGAGAAAACCCATATCGAGATAAAGCTCACTGTGTCGAGATTAATGAAGAATGTCTGCCGGCTAGATTCTCTCTCTTCTGCTGCCTGTTTTTTTCTTCTTTCTTCTCCCTCTCGCTCTCTCTCTCTCTTCATCGCGTTGGCTTCACATTCCTTTTTTCATGGTGTGTTTGCCCTCCTAAACTGACCACGATTCATTGCTCTAAATGATCTTCGACATGTTCACTACATATAGATACCACATTATTTTCTCAGCCACTTTCCTTCTCGCCGGCTGCACAACCAGTTAATGTGTAGTGATAGCGTGGAATATAGGGAGCACACAAAAAATCGTCTCGAGAGAAGTGTGTACAATATTACGTGTGATATCATTGCTTTTGCTGTCAACAAAGGGAAAGAGAGAACGCTAGTGGAAATTAATCAAATGAACTGACCCCCGTTTACATAAACCTATTCTCCTTTCCCTCAAGCTAGTTGATTCTGTCATTCAATCATTCCGTCCTCATGTCCTTGAAAAAGAGTAGAAATTATAATCTTTTAGTCGCTTTGTGCTTTCACCCTATTGTGGCAGACCATTTTCCCTATTTTGTTGTTATCTCAGTTTTGTCAAGGAATAAAGCTTCTGTGGGTCAGTTCCCCTCACACTTCATTTCCTGTCATTTGAACCAAAAAAAACCTCGATGATGTTGATGATGATGATGATGATGAGGCCGATGAGGGGATACAATTTTGATTTCCTTTATGTAATCTTCGATTTCTATAATCACATTTGTGCACATGGCGCTCCCTCTCGCTTGCACACATGGATTCTTTTTTACTCCACTTTACACGTGTTCAAATGTATCATCCCAAAAAAATTCAGCGCATACCACTGATTTTTTTTGTATTTAAATTAGTGCTTAATACACACTACGTAACTCTTGAACGCTCACTTTTTCAATTCCAGTCTAGCATACAGTCGGTGAAGAACGGTGAAAAGCATTCGTAACACGTACGAACATAATGTGATAACTTGGAGCACGAAGGAGCGGTTTTATGAGTGGTGCTGCCAGGTACTACACACAGCCTTCGAGGAGAGGGACGGGAAGCACTTGTCATTCCTACGGAAACAATGAAAATTCGGTGGGAACTGGAACGTTTAATATTAAAACTTTCTCACTGACTGAAAATTATACTCTCTGATTCTATCGTGTGTGTGTGTGGCCTTATTTGTCGATAATTGTGTGTACGTTTCTTTAACATTCTGGAGAAAACGGATGCATGCATCATTTTTTTTAACTTGGACAAGTACGTTGCATTTCCCGGTATCAATCATGAGCACAGTCCAAGCACACAACTCAAGAGAGGAAATACTCATGCAGAGAGAAAATTGTCTTCAACGGGCAATATTATCGAGTTCTTTCCGTGTTGCTGTTTCTAATGTGATGGTAGAACGTAAAAAAGTTGCTTTCTGAAGACCATCCATATATTCAAGAGTTGAGTTAATGGGGCTACTTTAGTGGTGAACTTGGATTATTCCGCAATGATTTCATCCGCACCAAGTTAATGAGAGAGAGAGAGAGAGTATTATACACTTTTCTTGGTTGGTGTGAGTGAGCAATAATGACGGGACAACAACACAAGAGGGAAATGCCAACTCCACTTTCAGATAATTTCTTTTGAGAACTCCAATTTTCATGGAGGCAGTAGTCAATAAAACAATATACGCTTTCGTCCCTCTTCGGCGTAGGAAAAATTTCTTTCGATGCGATAAAAAGTAAATGGATATCAGTGTTAGATGGTGATGTAAGAGGCTACACAGTAAATACCAATTTGATGCGATTTCCGTCTCTCTCTCTCTCTCGCACTTTCTACGCTTTCATCACACTCCACCCTTTATTATTTAATGGAGCAAGGATATACGGAGCAAGGATATTCGACATGATTATATAATGGGACTACGATGAGAAGACCTCATTTACTCCATTCAGCATTAATTCATTTTTTACAGCTTTACTTCCACAAAATATTCTAAAAATGACTTTAAAAATGTAAACTAAAGTCATAAAGTTCATATCAGCCATAATAAAACAGAAAAAAAAATCTTTTCCAAAAGAGGCGACCTGGGGAAAAAAGTCAGGAAAGACGGGGAACAAATTGCAAAGCAACAACTCGAGAGATAGAAAAAAACATCAGCACACACTTGCAAGCAACCCATCTTGATTGTAAATAGTGTTTAGAGAATGCAATGAAGATGGCCAGGACAGGACACACACACAAAAAAAACTTGCTCCTCCGATATGAAGCGGAATGGCCTCAACGTGAAGAAAGAAAAAGGGAGTCAGACTTTCTTGCTGAATCTGCACATCCAGAGCCAAATGGCCAGTATCTAATGTCCTTTTCTCCTCAACAGAGAAAACTCACAGAGCTCGTATATATCGACGTTTTCTCCTATGAGGTATATGCAAAATGTGTTGTAGTCACATTCTCCCCGTATAGATTTCGATATTACTCGTACTCCTCCATTATCATTCACCCTCTCTCTCTCTCCCTTTCACTAGCGAGATATTGTTTTGTACAAAGGCTTTTTTAGTTTGGAAAATGGCAGAGAAAAAACATTAAAAACTGCTGGTCACTTAGACTATTGTGCAGTGACAAGAGGAGGAAGAAGAATAAGGAAAACTCCTTATTTGTTCCACTCTCGCTCCGATTTTTTTTCGTCCTCTCTCTCTCCACTTTTTTTCTCCGAAATATACATGCATGCATTTTGACATCTGTCGCAGTAAGGCAATTTTTTATTCGATGACCAAGACAGCCGGCGTCATAAGGAAAATTGCAACCATTTCAGAAGTTGAACCCATCTCTATTCATACACTTTTCGTGTGTATTTTTTGAACGAGGGGCAAAAAAAGCAAGAGAGAAAAATATGTAATGATATGCACAGTTTGTTAGGTATGACTCATGGAAAAAGGAAGAACACACATACACGCGCGCGCCTCCCTCTCTCTTCTCGTGTATATATTTTTCTGTTAAAACACTTCTCTTCGTAGATTTTTTTCTAGAAAAAAGGGTGGGCAACCATATATATTGTTTCTTGTACATATTCATGTACATGTGGAGGCCGGGGATCTACTGGCCTATGGTCACGGTCATATGAAGATTTAGATGATTCCAGACAAAGTGCTATGCTAATTCTCTTATCAACAAGGAGAGAGACGACCCTTTCCCCCTAAAGCTAATGCATTGTCAAGAGGAAAGAGTCAGGGTGAAACAGACCTTTGTCTGAACATAAACTTTTTCTTTCTTTTTTTTCTCCCTTGTCTACACGCGGTGGAGTCGGAAGCACGCAATTTATGCATATTGTTACTTTTTCAGATATGCATTCTTTCGGGACGCCGTATGTATTTTATACTGTCAACGGTAATGATGCTGGTGTCATCATTATTTCAACCCCTGTGCTTTCCCCATATACCCAGCGTTTTTAAAAGTGAGAATGTTCTGAAATGAATCTGTGAGAGATCGGAATGTTTGAACATTCTCAAGTCATTTTCATGATCACTAATAGCACAGTTCGTACTAAATGTGTTGTTTGATGATGAGGGCATTTCTCACGCCATTAACGGGAGAAACGGGTGCAAATAATTTTTTTCCTCCTTCTTCTCTCCACACTTTTTCATTTTTTAACGTTCGAAAAGGGAAATCTTCGTGCCGTGTGCTGGATTATTATCTTCGAGAGTGGCAAAATGAAATGGGAGGATTGGAATAGTAATAGTATTCTTTTAAATTTTTCCAAACATGATTCATTGTTTGGTGAGAATACAATTTTATACTTTTCTCTCTGCCCATTTCAGAATCTCTGGTGTTGGCACCTATTCTTAAGATGAGAATGAGAGAGCATTTTATCTCACCTGCTTTCTCCACACACACACACACACAAAGTATTGAAACAAAAAGGAGAGGTAAATGGTATTCATACGGTATTTTGAACAAGACGGCGAAAAAATCTTCGATTGCATTAGCTCTCTTCGCTTTTTACAACGTAAAATACATATGGTTTGGAAGTTGGAAGCCACTTAGAGAATACAATTGCTTTGTACATAGGATATACATTTTTTCCTCTTGTTCTGCAACTTTTGTCGCTGTACTTTTCTCTCTCTCTCAGTGACGTATTTTTTTTCTTATTCAGGCTTTTCTTCTCTCTTTTTTTAGCTTTTTTTCTCTTAGAAAAAAAGGGGACGGTCACTACCCTATCTGCTCTGTGTCCATAAATCTTCCGTCAATGTCCGTTTAGATAGCACCTTGCCCAAATGGGGGACAACACGTTTGGATTATGCACAACGTGCTCTACGCAAGAATAAATATATGATACTCTGATGCTGAAGAGAGAGAGAGAGAAAAGAGAAAAGCTATCGGTGACGAGAGAGCATGGCTGATGGTAGTAGTATTTTTCTGTGTTACTATATAGTTCACACTCTGCCCTCGCAACATATACGTTACAAGTTATATTTCAAAAGTCAGTTTCTTTGTGGAAAAACAGCAAGAAGGAAGGAAGCTCGACAAAAAAGTCAGATATTTACTTTTAAAAAGAGGAGAGAGAGAGTTTTTTTCTAGATCAGAGTTGAAAAAGGATTCAGCACACACAAGCTGTAGTATTATCGAATGGATGAAAAAATAGGGATATATTATTGTCCACACGCATAATGCATGTGTGTGGTGACATGATGTTATTATACTGGCTGATGTTGAATGAAAAAAAAACAAGAGAGAGAGAACAAAGAGAAAAATAGGAAGTGTTGAAAGAGGAGAAAAAATGGAAGATGGATATCTGGAAATTGCTTTTATTTCACACATTCGTGCATACTACACAAATCCATCCGGAGACGTTCCCTTCTTCTTTTTTTATCAAAATGTCCCTCTCTAGTCTGTTTGGGTGAAACGCAATCATTCCTTCGTGTTCTCGCCTTTTTTTCCTTCTCAACCACTGGGTTTTCAGTAATCATTGAAAATTTCTTGTTTTTGATTGTCAGGGATGGGTCTGTGGTGGGACTGTCGTAAAGAAAAATATATTTCATTGTGGTAGCATCTGCAACAACATTAATAGTGGACTATTTCAATACGTTAGCGCCTTGTTGTTTCTTCCCTCCTGCCAAAATAAAAACCTCGACTGCCCACTCCGAGTTTGAGTTTCAAATACGAAAACTTGTTGGCTACTTTCCACTTCACAATAAGAGAAGACCGCTGACTTTTATGAATCATCTTGACAAAATTGAAATTCACTAAAAAAATTGACTACGCAGCCAAACCTTAATTTAAGTAGTAAATATATAGTAAAATGTGTATGTGTGAAGAAGTGTTGGGCTTTGCTGGAAATACGGATGCCAATGTGAATAATATACAACCAAACGCTACAACACAGAAAATGTACATTACTTAAGCATAGGTTGAATCCTGAATCTCATGTGAGCTTGGGAAAATTAGAAAATGGAAAAAGAATGAGCACTCTAAACTTTTCAGAGGAAGGTTCGAGGTGCACAGGAGGAAAGTTTTTTGAAAAGGGAGCAGAAGGGAGTGTCAGAATTTAAAGTAAAAGTTGACGAGAGAAGAAGAGAGAGGTAGAATTGAGCGTAACATTTTTTTGTGATTATTGAGTCATCTTAACATGCACAAATGAGCTTCGTGTAACTTTTATTTGAAGTACACTCTCGGGATCATTTCCCGTTGTTTTTACTCGTTTATCTCGCCCATGAAATCTTCTTCTATACTGCCTTCGAATTAAGTTGATAAGCACTTTTCCCAATTTGCGATTCCCATCTTTCCCTTCTTCAACAAAAGCATCAAAACTCCTGACTCTTCTTAATACATTTTTCCCCAAAAACAAGCCAGTGGAAGAGCGAGCACGAAAGAGAGGGGTAGAGTAGGAATCTCTCTCATCTTCCAAGAGCATCGACCTTTACCCCGCTGGAATCATTTGTACGCAGAACTCATGTGCCGTTTGTTATTTAGTTACCCTGAAGAAAAGTCTTGTTCACTTGTTGGTGATAAGAAAGCTTTCGAAACTCCTCAATTGCCATAGTTTTCAATCCTCATCTTGGATATAGTCAGTAGTTTGAAAATGTGTAACAACGCTTACGAAATATCTTCATAAAATGAACTTTCTCTTGGCTGGCATTAGTTTAAAATATCCTAAATAACATTTGAGTATAGCTTGATTAAAATTAAAACCGGATTTCATATCTTTTAATTTGCAACCTTTCCCAGAGTTTAAACCCTATCTTCTTCTACTTCTTCAAGTCTGGGGAAACTTGAGTTTATTTTAAGCAGGATTCGGTGAAAGTAGAAGGAGACATGGGGTAGCTTTGTAGACAGGAGACCACACGTATGTATACGCACAACTACTTAGCTGTCATGTTTACTGGTCCACAACTATATCTGTGAAGTACGGGAGTTGAGTTGAAGTGTGTGTACCAAGGAAAACAGTTAACTCGCCAGAATATTTTCATCATTCCGGTTTCTGCCTGCTTACTTCCGCCACTGCTTGTGGCACAGGCTGACAGGCCGTGAAAGTTTGTGGGCTAGATCTCTGTTCCCCAGCCAGTATATTTGCTAGCAGCACATTGTCCGCCTTTTCTCATGAACCGTATAATGAATGTATATTATTACATTTGGTTGAACCTCATCAAAAGAGCATTGGATTCGACAGCGGAGTAAGAGAGTATATATATAGAGGCAGTGGGAGTATACAAGAGAGCCCAAGTATGTACATACATAGTTGGACATAATAACGCATAAAGACCACACTTTTTTGCAAGCTTTCTCACCCCAAAAGAAAGATTAAGAGTGCATCGCCTCCTTAAAAGCCTGCTACAACGGAATAACGTCCTTTTCGAATGCTCTCATTTGTGAAAATTTATATACAAAAAGGAGAAGAGAAATAGCTTGTGGTTTCGTGTAGCCATCCTTTTACTACGCCAACTTTATCGAGTATTAAGAACTTTCATCTTATCACACTGACTGCGGGATGGAAGAGAAGTAGCCAGCCCTATGACCATCTTTCTCTCTGGGAAGGGTGTTACTATACACTAGTTGCACATATAGCCTCCAACACATGACTACTTAATCCATGTTCCCCAAAAACTGGTAATTATGCACGCATGGTTGAGCTTCTTCTCCTTCATCGTATTGTTGCATGCCTCTTCTTGTGTTATCCACTCACCACGTTTAGATACAATAGCTGAAACACTTTATTTTTCACACTTGACTCCTTTTAAGCAAGTGACAAAAGTGGGCATATATCAGTCAACGAAAGCTTATACTGAGAGAATCTTTGTTATTATGGGCGTGTCGTGTCAATGCGCTTCCTGTATACAGAAAGTGTATATGTATACTACCACTTTTCCTATCCATTTCAAGAGTAATCGACGTTCTTTACCTGGGATCATTTGGCAACGCACCAAGGTGACCACGTGCTTTTTTGGATTAGCCTATTACACTAGTCGAGATTGTGGATTGAGGCCCCATTATTCCATAAGACTACTCCTTCAAGCTCAAGGATGACAATTTTGTACCTATTGTGGTATAAAAAATATATAAAAAGCTTCATTCAACAATGGTAGATTACTTCATTCAATAGTCCTCTTCGCTAAACGATATACCATTTCATATTGACACCTATTTTAATGGAATTCCTTTGAACTGGAGAGTCTTGTCATGTCGAGAATTTTCCTACGAAGTCAAAGTCGGGGAAAGTTGCAAGTTTTATCCTTAATGCTTTCTTGCTTCATAGTAATTACGTATCTCATCCTTTCCACTTAATTGACTTCGGACCTTCAATTTGGCCATGCAAACACCAAATTCCAGAACCCATCAATAATTGCTTATTACGAGAAGAGGGTGAATGATTAAGGAGGAGAAGCTCTGAATGGGCAAGTTCACACAAGAGGAAATTTTTCCACTCATTACAAACTCATCATTTGATTAGGGCATTGAAGTAAGCTGAACTGCAAACAAATGACGTTAGCGATAATATACGTACACTGGTGTAATTGATGCATGAATAACCGGCACTATGGATGTAGCGCAGTCTCTCGGGATATTTCAATTGATAAAATCAAGTTATCTCCATGGTTTTCACCAAGTGGCTTATTTCTCAAGTAAAAGAATGGCAACGTCCAAGTTCCCACTGAATCTTCTACTTTCGTGGCGAAACCTGCGAGAGAAACACAAGTCGTAAAAAGGAGAACTGTGCCCATTCATTTTGTTGCAAAGAAGAGGACTAGTCCTATTGAACAATATTTATAGATTATAGCTTCGGTTCATTCGTAGATTCCAGTGACCGGGTGTATATCAAATATAAATTTCTTTTCTACGAAGAAGAATATTTGTTTGCATACAAGATACGTACTTTTGGAGTCTTGGAGGAAATGGCTTCGTTCAACATTTCCAACACACACGTATACACATTATATCTCGTCGCTGATTATTACTAGAAAGAGAGGATGATAGGTCCGTGGTCCATGCCTGTTAGCGCACTTGCTCCGTCGTAACCTAAGTAAGTGGAAAAGGGGATGAATGATTTTGTTCGTTCTGGCTCTTGCTTCTTTAGCCATAACTTTCCCCACGGAATATTATATATCCTCCTAGATTGCTTCTGAATGCCCCTAAGAACCTTAAAAAAGTGATATTATTGAATCGAGGGAAAGTGTTTCTTCCCTTCAGTAGTTGCTTCGTGGAAAAGAAAGCAGTAAAAAGCTTTAGCGGAAAAAGATGCGGTCCACCGGCCTCTCTCCAGTAATCATATACAGTCTAAATCGTCGTACACATAAAAACAACTGGCACTTTGCAACATGTATCGAAAATGTATTGAAGCATCCAGTCACCGCGACAAATATAACTGCCCAGGAAAAAAAATTGCTGGAGAAGAGAGAGAGAGAGAGGTGGTGCGTGCCATGGCAGTTCTCCCCCCGCGTCCGATAATATATTGGAGTATACGATACTCTTTCAAAGTTTTAGCTCAAACAAGAAAATAAGAAAGTGCCAAGTTTTGTTGTACGCTAAACTGCTGTTAGATAACGGGATGGAAAGTAAACTAGTTATAATATGTTAGAGTAGTGCATGAAATTGAAGAAATTGCCGCATTTTGTGGCATTCTCCTTTTCGCTACGGAGTAACTACGCCCGTACATATCCGTACTCATCGTAATAATATATTGTAAATTGCAAACAGCAACGAGTGGTTATATTTATAGTAACAAAAACGTGTAGCTCCTATCCGCATCGAGAAACGGGCAAAGTAAAAGTGAAGACGAGGAGGAGGATGTTGAAGCATCTTGAAACACATAATTTTATAACCTGTATACATCATGTGTACTTTCCTCCATTGCATATTATGTACATCTCTATATCCAGTCACGGTCCACATGAATTATGACATGGGATGCTCGTGAAGAGGGAGATTTTCCGTGGAAAAAAGAAGCATTAGATGAGGACATCGAAAAACTAAAAAAAAATGTACAATTGTCTCTGTTTTTCTTTAGGACCGACCTCCTCGTATAATAATGGCGAGGATATATAGAAAGAAGAAGATATGAAGTTGACTGAACAAAGTGATTGTAGAGCTGGAAAGTGTTACAACTTTTGTTGTGAACTGGTAGCAGGGCAATGGGCATATATCTAAGGAAAGAAGAGAGAGAGAGACGAGGGAGTTGATGCAACCATAAAAATGAGTAGTAAGAAGTTGCAGTGTGGAGCAAAGTTGAGTTGAGTTGTAGAGAGGTAAAAACTTGGATCATGGATAGTGCCAAAATGATATGGGAATTTGAGAGAAAAACGATCGGATGTTGGGTCCATCCACATCGATTCACCAACATTATGGTGCAATTTTTGTATGAAAAACACTCTTCCGTTGAGGAAGCACTGGTAAAGTTG
This sequence comes from Heteromurus nitidus, assembly GCA_034687055.1. Taxonomy (NCBI): domain Eukaryota; kingdom Metazoa; phylum Arthropoda; class Collembola; order Entomobryomorpha; family Entomobryidae; genus Heteromurus; species Heteromurus nitidus. Next base: position 1,725 of record JAQFZW010002398.1, on the reverse strand, counting down.
GATATTATATTTGTAAAGATATTCTCACTCCACACTTTACTCTTTCGCGTGGGGGAATGAATGTTGCATATAAGTACATTACTACAAAAGTAAGTACAATGGGAGCATCGCAATCGCAGCAACCCTGCTTTTTTAAAGAAATGGACACAAGGCTACCACGAAAATAAGGGATTTTGTTTGGAAAGCTTAGCATGATAAAGCGTCAAAATGAACCTGAAAATAAAAGCAAAAGAGAGAGAGAGAGAGAGAGAGAGAGAGCCTATAGCCTGGTCAGTGAATATTGCCCTCTATTTCTCGCGTATTCTTTCTCATCACTCACAAAGTAATGGCACACTTTGTTTGCTCCCTTCAAGGACTTTTTTTTTTTGAAAAAAAAAGTTTCTCTCTGTCAACCAATGTACCATGTATTGTATGTATATTTTCCCCTTTTTGTTCTCCCTTTAACGAAATGACGATGATTGAAAAGCAAGAGTCGCTTACTATTTTTTCATCTCATTTTCTCAGCGATGATTTGTGAGACCATATTGCTAGCTTGCTGTTTGTCTGAGAAGAAGAAGGAAAAGACCCACTAAAGGAATCCTCTGTCTTGGCTATTTGTCTCCCAACTTTTTTCATCTTGCCTAATTCAAAAATTTCAGGGAAAAGGGGACAGAAGATATGTGGTACGTAGTTTACTTTCCCGATTTCCTTTTCTCCATCTCCTCCCTTTTGTTTCAAATGATTTTTTCCCTTTCAAAGAATGTGGTAACGCCTGGGCTGACTCTACAAAAAATACAAGAAGAGAAGGGGAAAAAATCACTCAAGGAATGGCCAGCCTTTTACCTTTACGTTTGAGAGGTGTATGCTCATGAAATAAATCTTGAGGTATTTTTTTCGTTCCATTGGATCTCAAATAGCCACTGTAAATTTTAACTTTTGCTGTGCAGTCTCACGTTCCAATCGGGACAAAGCACCTTTTACGCTTTTTTATATATGCACTTTGTAGTCGCATTACTGGAGTTTATTGAGAAGTGTTTTGTACAATTCTTAGCCAACCGTACCACCATTCAGAATACCCTGAATTTTCTCCAGAATTGGGAGAACTCGCCAGTTTTAAAGCGATACATTTTGAAGAGTTTATGTAATATGTATATATATTTTTCCCGAGGAAAAATCTACACATCAACAACGTACGATTGTATATAAATACATACTTCGACTGTGCGACGACCACACACATGGCCACATGGGCTACTTCTTTTTCTAGAGTATGCCTTCCCCTTTAATGTAAACGACGTATAAGCGCATAAATGTATAAAAAAGAAGGAGAAAGTAAGTCGTAAGTCCAGGTCGTAAATCAGAACAGCGTTATTGCCATTTAGAGAGGGAGATAGATTCTCTGACGAGTTGGAATCGCATTCAAGGATTCAATACACAGTCGTAAAAATGGGCCTCGTGTGAAATTCAAGAGTCATCGACATTAACGAAAATTGAGTGTAGTACATTATCACCATCCCGGTCGAATTCTAATAAACTAGTTAGCAGTTTCGGATAGTTTAAGCATTTTTTATATTTTCTTCGGGTGTAGTTGTGTCCCTTATTTTTGCAAGCACTCATCGAGTGGTTAGTCATGAAAACAAGGGCAAAGTTGGATATCATTGACAAACTGTGTACATCGATGTATATTTGGCGATTGGATTCTACTTTTAAAAAAGTTAGCTGCAACACTAAAAGGTTAAATGAACT
>JAQFZW010002397.1:0-17659 GCA_034687055.1 Heteromurus nitidus | reverse complement strand
TCTCTTGTGTCTTGCTTTGGTCTTGTCTTGTCATTCCCACTCGCTGTCTCCTTCTCTCTCCTCTTCTCAATCCTCCTGGAAAACGAGTGAGGTGGATGTGGATCAGTTTGAGAGCGCTGATATTTTCCTCCATGAAGATATGCTAATGCACATAAAACCTGGAGAGCGCAAATCCATCTTCCCTCCATTCCTCCACATATTTCCCTCCTCATCTTCCAACACATATTTTTTGCGTGTTAAAACATCCTTCAAATTCCCATCTCCTTTGTCTTTCTTTCCCCCCAAAACGTCGATCTAAAATAAACGTGCATTTGTAGGAAATGAGATGGAAAATGCATAAAAAAATGTTGTTGAAGAAGAATGTGAAATTGACATGAAATCCTCTGGGAATCACTCTAGAGATCGGGGCCACCAGCTCAAGGGCCACTCGACGGAGGAGAGGAAGGGAGGATGTCAAGAGCGGGAGTGGAGATGATGAGAAAGAGCTCCCGTTCCACCAGCACCAACGAAGGGTTGCTCCCAAGAAACCCAAGAAACGACACGGCCAAGTGTAACTCGACAGAGGATAACGGCAAATGCCAGCAGCTGCTGCTTACACCCAATCTTCGCCTCTCACAAGAGCATCCTCCAGTTTCCTCTGCCTCTTTACAACTGGAGACTGGAAATGATGGTGAAATCACTTTGCTCTCCTCATCAACATCTTCTTCAGGGAAGGAGAGTGGGAGTGGGAGGGGAGCACAAGTCGACCGGCTCGAGAGTCAAGTAAGGCAACCCTAATCATCTTTATTTTCCTTCTCTTTTTCATTTTACGCCTAATTTCTGGAGGCGCCCATCACACCCACCGCCCAAGCCAGATATTCACTATATTTATATTTTTAAATGTGTGGCGAGCAAAAAAAACATACTCCTCCAAGTTGTGCTAGTCTCCTACGTTTTTTTACTACTTCCGTAGGGAATTCAGTCTGAAATTTGATTTCAGAGAGAAAATTGCATAACAGAGCTGGAGGCGTCCACACGTTTTGGACACTATCTCAATTCCATTATATTAGATTAGCACGGTCCACTTCCCACCCACACAACCGCCACTGGCTGCGGTGGGGATACTTCCTTATTTGCACAACAAATTTCCATATTATTTACTATCAGTGTTGGTGTTGGTAAACATAATGAAATGTAAGCTGGTTTTTAAAACCCTCGAGATTATCATTTCATCTTTTAACTATTAAAAACCCGAGAATTTCTTTTAGAAAACAAGTTCGCCGAAAGGAAAAAAATTGAGCAAAAAGCTGTTTAAAGTATTACACGAAAAGATTAGGTTAGAGAAGTAATGCTGTGGACATGGAACCACACAGCTCCAGCCTTTCAAGCTCAATTTCCAGTAGTTCTCGCGCATCTCGCATCGCATATATTTCAGGACTAGAACTTAATTAGATTGGCCTTGGGAATCACATATCATCCATCTATCTAGATCTAGCTCACTCTATCTAAATCCTAATACAACGAAGCAGAGAGATAGAGCGTGCATGCACGATAAACCATTCCACCACATTATTTTCTGCTAAATTAATTTTGTATGGCTAACGTTATTCTAAGAAGTTAATGTCGCTTCCGTTTAGTTAGCTGTAGTTTTATTTTTGGACGGTAGGAAGCAGCGTAGCAAACACTATATGTCCTATTGTTAATTATTTCTCGGAAATGACGGCGAGAAACTGTTGTTTACTTTAGTAATTAAAAGTGGAGTAGCCTTAGTGGATACATTAGTTTATTAATAGGTTATTCTGTGTAATTGTATTGTATTGTTTGGGGATTAGCAAAAAATAATTACTTGCAACTAATTCTATCTTGTTATAATTTAATACATAAAGAATCCTATTTTAGTACCTTAATTAAATGTAGTTCGTTGATATTTTTTTGTACTTTTGTTGTTAGTTTTAACCGTTTTTATTATGTGTACCAGCTTTTTACCCTAGAAGCTTGTAGGAAATTTTCTGAAAGTAAAACCATAGTTTTTGTGTTGTTGTTCCTCTCTCTGTTTTATGTCGAAATCAATGCGAGATAATTATCACCTTTTCCTTTCATCAAATCCACGCGCGTCTTCATCTATTCAGTCTTCCTTGTTCCGTGTGGAATGGAATCCATACTCTTTTCCTCTATAGGAATCCTCTAGCCTTTAGGAAGTTTTTGGAAATGTGATACAATGCTCCCTTATAATTATCAAAGTCATTATCCTCGTCGTCATCATCATCATGTTCATCTCAGCCTTGAACAAATCGCCCTTCTTTTCATCCAGTGTGCTCGATCCGTCGAATCCCCCCTGCAATTACTACCTTGAGAGAGAGATATTTTGTGAAAGCTTTCTCTCTTCTCTTATGTCCAACTCTTCGCTTGGCTCTGCTACTCTTCTCTTTTTTTGTGGTGAAAAAGATCATGCTCATCATCATCATTGTCCGATTCTCTCTCTAAATTCAGAGACTAGCGATATGTTTTTTTGACGAGGTAGCTTCTCTGTTCATGTGCATCGATGGATAATATCAAGTGACTCCCGTTCCCGTCCTCATCATCATCCTTTTCTCCATCGTCTTTGTTCTTTTTTTCCTCTTCTTGATGATGCTGAAACACACATCTGCTTTCTCTTCATCAGCCTTTTCTCTCTCTTCATCCTCTCCCTATTCTCGAAAGCAGTTTAAGTGACTCGCTTTATTTTTCCACTGAAAATATATATATCTCTCTCTCTCCTTCAGTCTTTACATGAGAGAAGAAAGGGGGAAATTGCTCTTTCTTGTTCTATACACGGAGTCCATTGTTCCCCACGAATATATTTAGTACGAAGGTATTTTCCTCATGTTCTCTTCTCTTTACTCACAATATGACGATCGTACCCACACCCAAGAAAAACTACGTTTTCTCCAGCTGGGCTCAGAATAAAAAACCATGACTGGAATGAAATGATCCACAGTCCACATGCATGCATGGATGCATGCATGCGGCGTGGTGAAAACGTAGTTTGTTTGTGTGTGTGTGCGCGAGAGAGCATGCATGCACATTCACATGAATATATGTATACGTCTCGCAGGTATTGATTTTGAGTCATGTTCCCTTGATCACTGGGCTTTGTCGAGAGATCTTATCACGGGGAAAATTAAACCGTCCCTTTCTTCTTAGTGAGTTCCACCAAAGCCCTACTTATAATGTTACACTGTAAAAAAAGTCAATGCGATCAAGAATACGATATAGGTTCTAGCTTAACGAAGTACATTCCGCTGGATTTTTACTTCTTTTAACCTCTCTCTCTCTCTCTTATGCTCCTACGCCATACTTTCATTGTCCCACTTTCACATTTGTGTGCTTCCTCAGAAAACCAGTTTCTTACTTAAGTTCAGGAGTTAAGCTGTAGCTATAATTTGCAAAAAAAAGAAGAAGGAAGAGGAAGAAGAAGCATAGGGTTTTAAGGTGGAAAGGTAGTAAGAAGCTCCGGGGAGGAAAAATTGTTCCACTGACTCATGTAAAGTATAAAGTATTTTATTGGCGATAAGAGGGAATATATTGTGTTCCGTTCGTGGTTGTGAGAGTCGACGTACAAAAAAATGAAGTGTGTTGTAGCCACCTCTTCTCTCTCGTATGGAATATGTGTAGTATTGTGCTTTTCCTGTTACGCTTCTTGAGCTTTTATGTGTGTGCAGCTGTGCATAGCTTTCATGTTCCACCAGTACTCAACACAGTGAACGACGACGACGACTTTCTCTCTACCTTTATGCTGAAATTCAAGTTGCGATAAATAAAGTGGAGTTGAGTGAGAGCTACACACCATTTATTGGAGAGAGAGAGAAAAAAAATGACTCTCTCGTGCTCACTTCATTCGAGCCCTCTTTTTTGTGAGCAATCTGCATATTACGCGCAATTGACTTTCTCCTACCAAATGTCATACATACACACGTAATATCAATTGGTTCACTTTTAGTTTCCGCATTGGAAGGGGTTAATATCGAACATTATATATTTACTACTCTTTACTCTCTGGAGAAAGTATGTATTGACTCCGATGGAACTCCGTACTGAGTTTCTTGTTTCAATATACGTACATTATGTAGCTCGTGATAGTGACGTGACATTACTTGACGGTCACCAAAATGTCCCCCTTTTTTAATCGCTTTTATAATTTGCTTTTTCTCTGCAACGACTCAATCTAAAAGAATTGAGTTCAATATTTTGAGCAATATTTTTTATAGATTTTTTTTCCTTCGCCGGTTGCGCACTTGACAACTTCAATTTATGTAAGCTTGGAAACTGGGAGTGTCTTGGAAGGATTTTAATGAAAAAAATGTCCAGTCCAGTGAAATGTTTAGGGAAAACAGCATATATTTTTTGGGGAGTAATTTAGAATGGCTATATACGAGGAGCAACTTTCATGAGAAAATGTGTTGATGTATCAATTGAGCTTGGGAGTGTATGATGGCCACTTTTCTTCTTCAATCACGACGATGATGATGATGACGATGATGGAACCCAAGTTTTTGGACTCATCATCATTTGATGACGATGGGGGAAATCGCAGTTTTCATGATCCCACCCGTCCACATACTTTCATGATAATGATCACCGAGCTGATGATGGGAATCAGTAATGATTGAAAGAGGGAAAAAAGAAAGTTTTTCTTTTGGTGTGGTGTGTTTTGTAAAGAAAAATGAATGTTGTCGTCGTCGTGTTAGCGAATGCTTGTAGAAGTTGAAGATGACGACGAGGAAGGAGATGAGAGGCACTCGGAGTCTGAATGGACGACCAGCAAGTCCACTAATAATCATGGTAATGATCATGGGGATCATGAGGACGAGACGATGAACAGGCTGAGCAGCACGATGACGATGATGGGAGAAAGTGGTGTAAGCGGGAGGAATGGCACAAGTTCAATGTACCTTGTGGAAGATGAGTTGAGACCTGTGTACGAAACTTTTAGTCCTGTATTTCGCCCCTCGCCCATGGACATTGATGGATTTAACGTTTCCGTCAACTTTGGAGCTGTGCACAACCAGGTTATTAGTTTTTATTTATTTGTTTTTACCCTTTTCCCCCAGTTTCATTTCATACTTTCTACGCCGGAAAATAAATACAACTTTTGCAATGAGTCCAGTTTAGTTTTTCCGCAGCGGAGAAAATGTTATTAAGGATGACTTAATGCATATCACCTTTGAACTTTTGCCAAAATTTCCTTTGTCAGTCGTATATTCCATAATTTTTTTGAGCAGACAGACACTCAATCCATTAGAATCATTTGAGTCGGTACATTTATTTTAATGGAAATGAGTAGCAGTGAGTGTGTGTGTAGACATGAAAGTATATTTATTGTTGAAAGTATTTGGGGAAATGAGGAAAGGACTTTAAAAACAGAAATTCGAGTCCAATAATCTTCCCCATTCGATAATGGTGCACACGTGTGTGTTTTCTCTCCGTTTAGGCTTCCAGCACATCCCCAGCACTCGGAGACGTACAACAAGATCAAATCTCCTCAGCGTCTGGGAGCGAGACAGTGAGCAGCGTATTGTCTGCTCACGGCTTACAGCCCCATCATCATCATCATCATCCTCATCAACATCTGCAGTTCACTTCAGGGAAAAGGAAATTTCGCCATCCTCAATTACTGGCAAATATTGGTAATGAAATTGAATCTGGGACAAGGGAACGTCTTGACTAGTCGTATTGCACATTTTATCTTCTCAACCAAATACCAAACACAATGTGTTCAGCTCTGATTATATAGTTCACAATCCTTTTCTCAACAAAAATAATCAAAGTATATTGCGACAGACTGCAAATAATTGTGTGTCACTATAGAACGGGAACGTGGATGTTGTTCCTTCTCCCTCTCTCTCTCTCTCATTTACTTACTTACATTTTAGGCTGGCATTAAAGGATGGAGGATTGGATGGCTAAATTAAATTTTCCATGTGGTGTGCTTTTTTTCTCCATGTCAGATTGAGATTGATAGCTGGAATATAGTTTCATTAGAGGAAACATGAACTAGAGAGAAGAGAGCTAAAAAGTGTTTGGTATATGTTGGACTTGGAGCGAGAGAAGTACTAGTTCAAGAGGTTACCTTGTGAGTCTTTTCCCCCTGTAAGCACGCTGGAAAGATATCCTCTTATCCTCTTTTTTCTTTCTCGATCTGATCAAAGAGAAAAAAGAGGAGACTTTCCATTTCCGGCGAAAATAGCGAGTGGATTTGGTACACGCTTGACATCAACATCAACTCTCTCTCTCTCTCCCTCTTAAACTCCTCTTCTTTTAACTTATTTTTCAAGAGAAAATCTCCTGACTGTGCGCTTTTTTCCTTTTCTGTTTTTGATCCGGAACACAAAAAAAAAATCCTGAACTAATAACAGGCTTCCCCTCGAAAGTGGATCAGAGAAGGGAAGTTGTAGGTCCGAGGGAGAAAGCTCTGTCCGGAGTCTCCTCTCTCCCCTCTCCGAGCAAGATGATGCTGAATGGAGGTGCATCTCATAACAACCCAACAACCTTTCCATCTTTTCCCTCCGTTCCGTTCGCTAATGACAGAATCCCAGCTGGCTTGCTTCCCTTGCCCTCCTCCTCTCACTTTCATGATGCCATAAAACTTTTCAACTTTCCTGGCTACCGTCATCCTCGTCCCAATCTTCATCATCTTCAGCAGCAGCAGAAGCATCAGCAGCATTATCCTTATTACCTGCTTCAACATCAACAGCAGCAGCAGCAGCTCCGTCACTCGCAGAAGCTGGGAGGGAATGGTGGTGGAGGTGGTGGTGTTGGTGGCGGCTCCAGTCATTCCATCCATTTCCCGATATTCCCCATTCCATCTCGTAAACGACTTCCTGGAGCACTTCCAGCAGAGCTTCACCAGTCACCACTTGTTTTAGGGAGTGTAGGCAATGGAGCAAATAATTCACCTACTTCCTCCTCCAGCTCCTCGTCTCCGACAAGGAATAATGGTCCATCTGTGAGACGAAGTTCGAATGGTGGTGGACACAATGCAGGGATAACTTCCAGGAATGATCAATTCCCTTCCCATTCCGCTCCTGCAATTACGCTCATTTCGACTCCCGACTTGGCTTCTCCTTTCCCTTCATCATCCTCATCCCCATCTCGTCTCATTTCCAGTCCGGAAACGAGTGACATGTTGCCAACGAGCAGCAGCAGCAGCAGCCAAAATGGAGCCTCATCAACAGACTTTGTCTTTCAAGATTTGAGCGAGAAGACGAGGAGCCCGAGCTCCAGCTGGACTCATGTGTCCAATGAAGGTATATAAACATAATGCATTTTATCTTTTGATGCGGACTTTGTTTACACATTTGTAAATAAACGCAATTTTCCTCTCCATCTTTTTTACGCTTAATTACACCAACAACCAGCAACTCTTCGCCAAGCAAATAATATATATGGCTAATGACTGGTGCTGCTGACCTTTTCTCGTCCTTGTCGAATTGCTGTGGGGAAAAGAAAGGAAATGACAACTCACTTCCCCCATATTATATCTATGCTTTCCCTTGTCGATCCTCACTCTCTGAAAGAGAAATTTCCCCTTTTATGCCATTACCCACGGAGAAATGAGCAAGTTTTCATCATGCCTCCTTCAATTGACTTTTTCCAGAAAACGACTCTGAAGATGAAGATGAAGAAGACGTCGACGGAACTGCTGGATCTGCTGGCGATGTAGCTTCGCCCTCGCTATCCTTATCACCACCACCGGCAGCAGCAGGAGCAGGAGGAGCAGCATCATCGGCAGAAAATCTAATCAAAAGTAGGACACCATCATCGCCAGTTGGAGGAAACGTGAGGCCTCGAGGAAACACAATCCTTTGGCGGAGAAGACAGCCGAACAACTCAACGCTTCTTCTCCCCACAGCGGCGGAGGAAACGAGAAAAAATTGGGTAGGAAAAGGAGAATTCACTTTTCCTCATCTTCTCTAGGAAACCCGAAGGAAAGGGGAAGGATAACTATTATCTTATTATTGTAGGCGTCTCCTTGGAAATGGTAGATTTACAAAAGAATAATTAGAGCGAATGGTGATGACACAAAGAGGGGAACAGCGTCTTGAGCATGTTTATTCTAGTCAAACAATAAATTGAGTAATTGACAGGCTGCAGCATGCTAATGATTCAGGACAAAACACTTTCAACTTGACAAATGTGAGGCCAGTTCTGGAAAATGGAATGGAGCATATATATATTTAAGCGTACCGTCAAGCCGATCGCTTCATTGTTTTATATAGTCAAGTGAAAAACTCTCTAGCATTAGAGGTAAAATAGAAGTAGCAATTTAGGTAAAGTCTTCCCAAGGTTCATAATAACATAAGTGGTGAATGGCGAGTAAAATATTCAGAAGGTGATGGTATCAATGGGCCTCGGCTACGAAATTGGTATCAGGTTCAACACGAGAAAAAAACAACTTTCCATTTCCCTTAAAGATCATGCATACGGGAGGAGCTCTGCTCCACGACAATTCATACAATGAGGTAGCCCCCCGTTTACTGTCGTGGAGAAAAGAACATGTGAGTGACATGAGCCTCTCTCTCTCTCTATGCACTTCATCAATAAATCAAGGGGAAATAGTTGGCTTTTGGCTTGTGTCCTACGCGAATGCCAGTCACCACGAATTTGATGATGATTCCCATTATTTTGATCTGCTGCTCCCTTGTTTCAGCGACCTGTACGAAAAAAACAAGAGTCAAGGAAAGGAGAGAGAGGATATATGTTGCCAAACCAAACAGCATACAAAAGGAATGAGAATTTTCCACGTGTAATTTGATTACGAGTGTATGTCTCTCTGCAATTTCATGAAATGGGACAAACTCTAATCCATTTCAGTGGGCATTGAATTGAAGAGAATCGATAAGAGAGCTGCTGGAGCTCTCCCTCTCTCTCTCTTCGCTTCCAATTCATTTCTAATTTATATTCGTGATTTCTCTTTATTTTGTGCCGTCTTCATCCTCACCTTCTGTCCACTGGAATCCCCCGCAGAGCGAAGCGAGAAAGGAGTCGGAGAAAGCTGACGAGAATGGAGAGGGAGAGGAGAGGAAAGTGGAGGAGTCGCAGACAGAAGACAATTCCGAGCCGGCGGTTGCAAATGATGACCCGAAACGAGGAACTGGTGGTCCCGGGGAGGGAGGCGAGGAAGAGGGCACGGACCCATTGTCTCTAACTCTGCTCACGGACATTTGGCAAACAATAAATCAAGACAATGGGTCAAAAGGTCCTTCTCAAAAGCCACCAGCAGCTGTGCCTCCACCCCACCCAGGAACAAGGTATTTGCAGAACGAGAGCAGACTTGCTCCAATCCCACCTCGAATGCTGGCAAACGGAGGGAGGAACTCTCGTCCGCAGATGCTCTTCCATATGCGACGTCAACGTCCACTACCTCCGCATCATTCGCAGTCAGTTCAGTCCCACTCTCCAGCCCTCCGGTTTGGTCATCAGAGAGCGGTTGGAGTTGGAGGGAACAATGAGAAGTTGCCACTGCTGAGTCGGAGTGAAAAGTGAAATATTTCACTTGTTCTCCTCCCTTCACACACACATTCATACTCGCACCATCTCCCGGTAATGGAACATCATAATGCAAGAATTTGATTATGTTTTATCTATTAACTTTGTTTCCATCCATTCGTCAGCGAGAGAGAAACGGAGAGAGAGAGAGAGAGAGACAAGTTTCCTGTCAACTTTACCCATTATTTCCATTTTCCATGTTTCATTCATTGTCTCGCTCCAACTCTTCTATGTGCGTCTTCTCTCTCCTTCTCTCCTTTCTCTCAGTTATGGACTGCAAAAGCAACTCTTTGCTAAATTCACAAAAGTCATGTAACATTTATGAGAAAGCACATAACATACAGACACACACACTCTCTCTCTCTTCCTCTTTGACTACACGCTTTTCCACTTCCAAACCTTTACTTTTGCTTTTGCCCTTCCCCCATTCCCATTGGCAAACAAGGAATTCAATTTTTTTCTACCAAAAAAAAATGATTCTATGAGAGAAATCAATGGAACGGTCGGAGGCAAAAGGCAAAGATACATGATTTCGCCAGCAGAAAAGAAAAACATTGTAAAAATGGGAGCATCAGGGTAATCGCTATATCATCACCACATGTTCCGGTATGCGATGATGATGGGAGGCTGGCGCAAGATCCACTATTTACGACTCTTTTTCCAGTCGATATCGTAAACGAGATAAACCACGTATGTATCATCACATCCACACGTGCTCTCCCTCTCTCTCCTTCTTCATCACACATCCGCTCCACTTTACTTTTTCCTCCAAAAAAAGTACAACCAACGCACGTTCTGGATTTTTGCTTCCTTATTTTTTCCGCTGTAAACCTATGACCCAGAAAAATATGGGAAGACTGTTTTCTTAAGAGGAGAAAAAGTTCCAGGGAATGGATCACGTTGTATCCATTCATTTCTCAAGTTTATTTGTGTATTTAGTTCAACATCTCGTTGTAGCACAAAAAAAAGTATTTTTTTCGAGGAGGAAAAGGTCGTAAAATGGTTTTTAAAACTACTTTCTCAGATTTTTCCCTTAAAAATATATGCCATTTTCTGGGAGAAAAGTTTAAAAGTCTGAAATTTGAAATTGCTTTCGCCCTCTGCTCAATGTCATCGAGACTCTTAAGTTGAGTTGAGTTGAGAGACAAGTTGTTTTACGAGGATGTTTTTTTACTTCGAGGAGCATGTTGAAACTTTAAACGACAATGAGATGTATATCTCTGCAATGTAATGTAAGCAATAAGAAACACTTTCCCATTTCTTAAACACTTTACTTTTTATTTCTGGGGAGATGGAAAAGGGAAAAGAAAAATGTGTGTGTGTATGGACAGTATGCGCATTACGTGACTCCTTAAACTTTTTTCTCGTTTTATTAGAAGATAAAATATTACCAAGTAAAATAGGGTTAATGCGGAGAACTTTCTCTACTTTCACAAATTTATTGAGGATGAAAAAAAACTGCAGTCAAGTTAATGAAATTGAAGAAGTGTGTATGTAGAAGTATATGTCACGGGAGAAAGTGTAACAGGCGATTTCCTTGTCTGACTTTCCCTACTTTTACGAAAACAAGCCTTGACAACAAAGGAATTTGAAATTGAGCAAAGAAAATTATGTATTTTGTGGGAATTAGTCAATTTTGTAAGTTTACGTCGTGTGGTTACGCTCCAAATTTGTAAATACAAGAATAAAATATATATTTTTTTTACTAAAATCGATAGAAAAGAATATGTTTTCAAAGGGAGTCGTACTTTCGCGTTTTCTTGATCCAAAAGAGAACAGTTTCAGTGGGAAAGCAAATAGGAGGAGAGTAAGAAGATATCGCATGTTATTTGCAACTGATTTTGATAGAAATCAACAACTCGCACGAACCATTTTCTCCGTCCTTTGTTCTCAAACTTGTTTTCCTCTTCTGCACTCCATGTCCTTGCTTTCGCAAACGACAGAGAGGAGAAAAACATTTTAGAAAAAAGCCTTCTTTTTCCCTTTGTTGTGGAAGACTTGTCATTTCACATCTTTTCCTTTTGATGTCACACACACACATACACATGCAAAACTCTCTCTCTCTCACTCACAACACAAAGAAATGTCTCCTCTTTTATGTCCTAACAGTTCTTGCTCTCTTCTACTTTTTTTCAGCCAGCGAAACTAGCGTAGGGAATCTTTGTGTCAAATGAGGAATCCTCAAAGAGCATACAACCCTGAAAAATATAAGACGAAGAAGAAGAGACAAACAAGAGAAGAAAATTGGAAAAGGAGACGATCAAATGTGTGTCCACTGGAGGGAAAATGAAAGGCGGATGACGCTAGATATTGAACCAATTTATGGGGAAAATATTTTTTCCTCGACTCGAGATAAAGGAAATACCATATATTTTATGTCTTTGAACGCACACACAACATTGTAACTAATATCACTTGTTTCCAGATTTTCGTACAAAATTCTCGTCGACAAGATGAAAACGCAAATTATTTATTTATTTAAGTAATCTTTTCCTAGCAAGAGAAAGCAAGAGAAAGCGAAAGAGAGAGGTTGAATATGATGAATATGAATGTTGATGTGAAGAAAAATATTTTAAGGGGTATCGCGACTTCAAATGAAACATTATCAAGTGAGCTCGCAGTCTTCGTTTTGTCGCCTTTTATATTTTATAACTTTATACAAAAACAAATTATATAGTATTTTTAGAATATTAGAGTTGTTATTCTTGTTTTATGTCAGAAAGGATGAGACATTTTAATTTTGTCTGTGTACATAGAGAGACAAACTTTCAGTTTTGTTGTATGTCTTTTTGATCTTGTATTTACGAATAAAATTGTTAAAGAGAAAACAATTTATTCTTTGCTACTTTGTTTCCAGTTATTTCACTTTCGAAACGAGATATCGTCCATGATATGCAATTTCGCCCTAATCGCATTTTCAACTTGGGACATGAGACTCCTAGTCGCAAAAGGCGTCTTCCAACTCGTACCAAAAATTACATTTACCGCGCATTACAATTATAAGGTACATGGCGCGAAGCAGCGACCGGGATTAGGAGCCTTATGCCCTAGTGCCAAAATGCAATTAGGGCAAAATTGCATATCATGGGCGATATATATGTGCTTGTTTGTTTGCTGAAAGCCTGTTTCACTCTCCGAATTCACAGATAAACAGATGGAATTGGTGAAACGTGTCAAAAGTCATATATATTTATGTATGATTCCATTGACACATTCCCAAACGCATTACGCTCCACTTATTTTCGCGCAACTCGATAAAGCTGTTGGGGAAGACAATGGGAAGCTCTAACTTCGTTTCTAACTTGCACCAAAATGTTGAAATAGGATTTTAATGAGGAGTGAGGAGAGAGCGTGTGCCATGTCAAGTTCCTTTCTTACACAGTTTTTTTGTCTCCTATATTCCAGCGAATATGTCAAGTGTCTACCAGGAAATTTTCTTCTTCTGTGACTCGGGAAAAAAATCCAATTTTTCTCTCGCACTCAATGAGATGAAGTTTTCCCCTCTCATTTTCTTCTTATCTTCCCACACATATGCGACGAACTCCTGTTCAACTCACGTACAGACACACACATATTATTAGCCCATTCATGAAAAAAAAGTTTGTTTTCTGTAGTCGCTTAATTCTTCTTCTCAGTTCTAATGCTGGCCTCAAATTGAGTTAGCCAAGTTATCCATCATTTTCTCCTCATTCTAATGCGAGGAAGAGGAGGAGGACGTTGAAGAACCCCCTTGTTTCTTGTTTCAATGTAAAAGGAAGCCTTATTACCATCACCATCTCCTCATTCCAAATAATATGCGACGGTAGTTGAGTCTCAAGAGCAAGTTCATTGTGTTCTCAAGTTCTCAGTGACTTGATGACACACTTCTCGGGAATTTTCCACAGGAAGAATAGAAGGTGAACGCGTGGGAGAATATTACGCAGGGTTAAATATGTTAAGACAGAAAATATTTCTGCGTTTCGTCATGAAAATGTAGGAGTTTTTACAGGAAAGTAATACATGTATACCTTTGACACATTTTTTTTGCTGACGAAAGACTTTTGAGTGTGTGCGTGGGAAAAGTTGAAAGTTAGAAAGTGAAAGTTTTGCCAGGAGAAAGAGTAAAAGGTAAGCATTTTCACTTTGCACAGAGCCTGGAGAGGCAGGCTGCAAAGTGCGGAGAGTACAAGCTGGCGTTTGCAATCGCAAAAGGAGAAAATTGATAAACTGGTTTTGTGAACACGAGCCTCAGGGCATTTGATGGATGGCTGTTGGATGTCGACTACAGAAAAGGAGGAGGGAAAAGGAAAAACATGATTTTGCACCAAAAACTTTCTCTCCGACAGGGAATTATCGGTCTACTCGAGTGCAACTTATGCAGATATGTGTCTGTCTATACTTACAACAAGGAGAGAAGAAGCCTTTTTTGGGATGTCTGCTACACATTTTCCAATCAACTCCTTTTATCAGTTTCCCTTTTTTCATGGACACAACTACGACATAAAAGGGCTTTTCCAGTTGCAAACTTCGCTGGAAGAATGAGAGACGAGACGATCAAGGATAAGGTACAAACTTGGCCAAGGAGATGTGTAGAGGTATTTTACGTATTTCCACAAAGCGGCATAAGTCCAAACACAGAAATACCCTTTCTCTCTTCTTTTCTTGCACGTCAACCTTTTTTTCTCCATCAAAGTTTTATTCACGACAAAGCGAGAGAGAAATATCCACAAGCAGACATCTTAGAAGGAGGAATGATGTAATGATCATATTCTCGGTATGTATATCTCTCAAGGGTATGATGCATACCATCATCATCACCACCACCACCAAAAGTGGAGTAGAGGCATATTTATGCAAGTATATATGGCTCGGCAGCGTAACAACATTTAACCTTTGCAGCATACCAAAATCCATAATATTCGAGTTGAGCAACTTTTCACAGAGCGAAAAACTTTCTCTCTCTCCCGCGTAACTCGATCTTTGTTGAAAGCTATCAGTAATACAGCAATCTATCCAGCCCTGTCCCTCGTGTCGAAGAAAATATATTCTCTCTTCCGTTGCTCTGCTGACGTTAGACCCTGGCGCCAGCGGTTTCTAGCCAGACGCCGAGAGAGAGATGAATTGAGCCAGCAGCTGTGGCAGGAGAAAACAAAAACCGCCTCATTAGCGGAATGTAACAAAACAAAAAAAAGTTTCCACTATTTGGAATAATGCGGAGAGGGAGAAGAGAAAACTTTTCAGTTGATAATCCAGTTTTAGGCTTCATCATCCTCACAAAACTTGCTTTTTTATCTTAATGCCAACACAATTAACTGCAGAGAAATTTGCTTTCAGTTGAGAATGAGCTAGTGGCAAATATATATACTGAGAATAATATGTGCGATATATTTGCATATAATTATGAACCCTAATGGGGACATATTGAAGGACACAAATTTCAACAGAAGCCACACTAATTTTAAGTGGTTTCGGAACGAAGCATTAGAAAATATTTAATAATTTTTGGTTTAGCAGAGGAGAGTCGCCACTTGGCAGTGGTTGAGTACGAGGAACTTTTGTAAGGTCGCGGACTGATTTGTTTCGAGAAAAAGAAAGGGTTAACGTCGATGGCATGCATTCTTGATAATATTTTTGGTTTGACAATGAAACTCTGAAGGAGTCTCCAGAAAGATAGTCAGTTTCAAGCAAGTGTGATACGTGAAGACAACGGGGAAGACGTCTCTCTCTCTCTCCTTCCTTCGTCCCGTTCGCATCCATGTTTTTTTGTCCAGACTTCTGCAGTTATGGATCTTGTCTTTGGCACACACCAAAAACTGGGAGGGCATACTACGGATTTTGTGGAGGAGAGAGAGAGAGAACTGCAGCAAAAAAACAAAGAGCGTATTTGGTGCAGTCGAACGTGTGGCACAAGGAAAAGGCAACAACAAAAGCAAGGCGAAGGGCAGAGTTTTAGAGCAGGAGTCATCAGCAAAGTGGAAAAGTAGGATAGAGAGAGAGAGCGAGTGTAGAAAAAGTGGGAGAATGGGATGATCGATACCGCTTGCTTTCTCTCGTCCCTTTTGGATGATGCAGACAAAGGAACACAAGGAGTAGGGAAACCCGAGATGAATTTTAGGAGAAAGGATGAAAAAAGGAGCAGTTTCAACATTGCCAAGAATCTTGATGTAGAAAGCATAGTTCTTCTCTCTGCGAAAATGCATACCAGCACCAGCACAACTCTACACATCTAACGCCCATCGCAGTCCATTCTCGTTCTGGCCCAGTTGCGGCAAAAAAACGAAGTATAGACGAAGAAGTGAGAGAGAGAGAGAGAGCGAGAGAAAAAATAGGGTTTTCTCTCCGAGTTTTGTGGAACACAAGGAAATGAACAAGTAGAAATCTCTCCACGTCCTTCTCCACGCATACAATGTTTCATTGAAAAGCATTAGCACCGGAACTCAAAGTCCAGAGAGCTCTGCACCAGTCCGCTATGCTTTAAGTTTCTTTTTCTGGGGAGAGAGAAAAAGGCCTCTACTTCGACTCATATGTCTCCAGTCTCCAACTTGGAGCTTATATATACTCAAGCGAAATGTACAAGTTTTGGAGAAAGAAGAAGCGTTATTTCTCTTCTTATTCCCATGCTTTTCCCATGACTCCCCGTCTCCTTCCTCCAATTCAAAGAAAAACGGGGAAAGCACCATTTTAGACTGTGTCGAGGATAAATTAGGGTGCTCCAAAAAATACACATGCTTTTTCCTCCACACTCCACTCTCACACAGCTCGAACATTATATAATAATATGAAACTGCACTGGAATGCAATGCAGCAGTGTGACTCTCTCTCTCTCTCACTCACTCAGCTCATCCCGTAGTCAGCCCATGTGTGTACTCACTTCACATTCTGGAAGGAGGTGAACGTGCATGCTTTCCTCCTCAGGATGAAGATGATGATAAGGATAATCAGTGTACAACATTTTCTCTCTCTCTCTCTCTCTTCTCCCAGAATATGCATCAAAATAGAGTCTAGTGCAGTTCGTCTATTTTTTCCACTGAAATTTTCTCCCATAATAATTCTCCCATGCTCCCAGAGAGAAGGGAGTTTCGGTATGTTATGGAGGCGCAAAGTAGATGTACAACTTACTTAATGCTTTTTACACACTTCCCCACTGGAAAGGGCGAGAGAAAAATTTCCTCTCCTCCAGACTATAAAGTTTATCTAGGTACGTATATACAAAAAGTGAAGGAACGCTAACGTTACAAAGGAAGAGAAGAAAAAAATCTCCATTTTTTATCTGTACACTGGCAGGATACAGCAAGGGCCCATCCCATATTATGTAGCATTTGCAGAGTTTTCCATGCTCCATGTGCCTTGTGTGTGTTGGTTCGTGTGTGTGCAGCTCTGCCGATGAAAGAGACTTTTTCCCCTTTTTCCTTCTCGCCGTTGCAGAGAGAGCGGAGAAATGTGTAGTGTGCTCAGCCACGTTCAACTCTGAACCTTCAGAAAGAGAGAGAGTGTGTGTGTGTGTGGTTATGTCTTGCGCCCTACTCGTCCCGTTTTTTTCACTCTCTCTCTGCCCGACTTCCACTTTGTGTGTACTGCCTGGACTAGGGAAAGCTGGAGAAAATATATATCCATCGTGGCTCTATGCCTCCGCTACAACATGCTACTCGTGTTCGTGTTTATATTCTGCATCGTATGCTGTCCCCCTGTATATATTCATAACCTTCCAGGGGAAACACTGTATTTTCTCCAACTATAAATGTACACAACTGCGATATATTTATATATATCTGCTTGTCTTCAGTATTATGTTCATACGATTTTACTACACATGTGATGATGACGCTCCCCTACTATTTCTTACTCGGAGCAAGAAGGTTTTTATTTTGGAAGGAGCTCGAAAAGCTGACTGCTTCACCACACTACTTCACTCCACCATATTTTCCTTTTGCTTGAAAGACATGGGCAGGCTATGGGCTAAAGCGGGCATAGGGTGATAGTATAATGCTGCAGCCATGCTCCTTTTTCAAAAGTGTTTTCTCTCTCTCTCTCTTCTTCTCATCCAGATTCCATGCATTGCCAGATATTATGTGTGACTCTTATATTCGCTCATGGTGGAGCATGGTTCCGCTCCATCATACCTCTCTCCCAATGCGTTACTCCAATGATTGGTAGTACGTATGTGGCTGTGTTG
>JAQFZW010002396.1:0-17668 GCA_034687055.1 Heteromurus nitidus | reverse complement strand
GCCACTTTTGGATTAAGGCGATGGTGATTTTAGCCACTTTTGGATTACTGTTATTGTGGATTATCCACGACGATATGGCGTTTATTAGCAAATCGAAGGTTCATTAGGCTGGAGGAAGTGTGCGAAAAAAAGTATTGCCAATTTTCTTTTAATGAAGGATGAAGAAAAGTTCAAATCCTTCTCTCGAATGAATGAGTTTCAACTTTAACAAAACAACATATTCGTGACTTGGACTCAGGATGTAAGAAAAAAATAACTTATTTTTTCCAACCAAGAATGGGAGTCAACTCGTGTGGTTTTTATAACCATTTTGTAAAAAGGGTACGCGCACCAGATATCGAACGCATTGAAATTCTATTACCTATGTTCAATAATATCTACTTATCTTCTTTTCATCTCTCTCTCACCCCCGTCTCCCGACCATGGTCATATATTCCTATCAGTTTTTTATGGCTGTAAAAACGTCGACTCCTTGAAGCGACCACCACACTTTTCATCAGTGGCTTGCTGACTGCTACATTTCAGCCTGCTGTTGCCGCTCCAACTTCCATCTCCAACAACTCATCATCATTTTATCCCTCTCTTTTCCCTGCTCAGAACACTCCTGCTGTTCTCAATAGCTCTATAAATCCATCCGGTTTCTTTCTAAATCCATTTATTGGTTTCTTATATAATATCCTGTCAGGGAATGAGAGAGTTTATCATTACATTATTATCATTTTCGTCTCAACTCTCCTGTCCTGTCTGAAACATATATATACATTTTCATATATTTATTTATTATCCAAACAAAAAATCATTCGGCGGAGAGTCCAACAGCGAAAATTTGACAGCGAGCAATGTTGTTATTACTTCGTCTCCGTTTTTTATTCGATAAGAAAAAAAACTCTTCCTTTCGCGATTTTAATGATAACACAATATGTATATTATGCATGTGTACAGGTAGCATTAGTACCAATAAGTGCATTTCGGACGAAAAAAATAACATGATGAAACGAAAGGCAGGATGAGTTTGATTGCCGTTAGCAGACGAAGTAGAGAAAATAACATGTTATTAGAGAAGTGAGCATCAGAGAAGAGCATCGGTTTTTTATGGTGTACATTTGGGTGACCGTAACGAATGAGAGAAGGTGTGCTAAGTAAAAGTGTATGATGAATATATGGTAATTAGAAGAGAGGAAACGCTAACCTCATTTGCCTTTGCATGGACACTTTATTTTTCTTGGGCATTCTCACAGATGTGCTGAGAGGAAGGTTTCAAGTTTCAACACTGGAAATTGCAAGAGTGCAGTTTTATGCTGGTTTTTGGGACTTGGTACTCCTTCCCCAGTAGCCCAGATAAAATGTGGCTTTTGGGCATATAAGCTCTTAATAAATCATTTCCTTTTCGGATGACCTACTTGAATTCATTATTTTTTTCCGTATGTATTTTAAGTAGCGAAATGATTTCAAAATATTGGCAATTTGTGACGGTTCCGAGTGAAAATAGGATTATATTTTGAAAAAGGGCAAGGGTGAAAATGAAATACTATGTTTGTTCTATTTATGGCCACATAAAAGTAATAAAAAAGGTAAATCCTTTTTGCTCTGGAATTCAGTTGGAGATAAAAAAAAACAGAATCCTTGTAGAATGAAACAGATCAAGAGTGTCTTGTATTTATAGGTTTTGTGCGTGGAAGATTTGTTTCTGTCGATGTAAAGAGACACGGTTGTTGCGGTGCTCCTCTCTCTCTCAAACATCGGAAATATATATTTTTTCATACTCTCTCTATCTCTCCCACCGTAAAACTTTGTTCCGGTGCTTAGCTTTTTCCATCGAAGGAAGCAACAGTTTTTTTTCCTGAATTGAAAGATTTTCAGGATCGGAGAGACAACTTTTCCTCCTCCTTCATCGCCATATCCTCTTTTCTTCTTTTCTCGCTCGGATGGAGATTGGTACGCCCTGGATGAATTGGGAAATGAAGATTTCCTATTCCGATTTTTTCCATAATATTCAATCCGACGGAGAGGCGAAGGCGAAGAGAAGAAGAGTTTTTCTTCTTCGTCTTCCTCTGAAGATATGGCTGATAAAATTCCTCCTTTTATACACACCATATTATTATTTCCTTTTCCCCTTCTTCCGCTCCGAAACTAAATGGAACATTTAGTGACTGTGTAAGGAAGGAGATATGTATAGATGAAGCTCTGCTGGTGTAGTTCCAAGAAAAAAAGTGTACAGTGATTGGTGGCGGATATTTTTGGTGTGGAACAAATTAGTGGAGACAGTCGCCAAAATTTACAGTCGATTGACACGTATGTAAAGGCACACCGAAAATATGTCTTTTTTAAAAAATATCCTTTTCAAAGCTCTATGCACCGAAAGGAGATTGAGATTGAGACTGCACGAGAGAAACCATGATCCTCTATACTCGATAGTGTTTAATAGGAACATATATAAAGCGATCCCAATTTGTGACTTTTCTTATATATTTCAAGAGAGGACATGTTTTCAATGCACATTCCTATTTCCGATATCACTCCTCGTCGTCGTCGTGATGATGATGATGATGACGATGTTACGGTTTTGTAAATACTGTCTCCTTCTCTGATATGGATTGCTTGCTGATGACGAGCGTGATGATGATGATGATGATGTTGATGACGATGATCGCATAAGCGATTCTTCTCACTCATTCACATTTTCCGACCTAAAGGTTCCTGCATGCAAAAAAATGACAAGTCGGAAGTTGTTTTGGAGGAGGAGGATAATAATCGTGATCGAAAAGGGTTATTGTATTGGAGATTTATATTTTTTTCTTTTGCGTGTGCCAATTAAGATTCAAGTGTTGAAGATATATAAATATATATCAGTATCATATCTTCCTTAAGTTAAGTGAGCAAATGTCTATATTTTCTTCCTCGACTTCCCTTCACAGTCAACTGGAAGTGGCTGTGATGTCGTCGGCACAACTGAAGAACACACGACATGCAATTATTAGCCTCTCCAAAAACTTAAATCCATTTCTTTGAAATAAAAAAAGATTCCTTCTTGCTCGACGAGACTCGAAGAAGAAAAAATGAAAGCCTATTCTATCCAGATGTTCTGAATCGGTATGAATAGCTATTTGATGTCGACATGGATATGTATTTATAGATTTCAAGCAAAACTTTTTTTCCCTTCTTCGCTTTTCCTTTCTAAAAACTAATACTTTGTTTTGAATCTATATGTCGTATAATCTGTCCCCTTCCAAAGAAGCGTGGATTGGATATGGCTTTAGAGAAGAGAAAAAAAATCTTTGTCAATCCAAATCCATCCATGCACCTTGTGTGTAATTTTTTTTCTCGTGACGATATCGTGTTTTGCTCAGATGGAGAATGTGTATCGTTTCTGCATTCATTTTCCTCCTATTTATCTCATTCAGAAGATTACTAACTGTTTCTAACTTTGCACTGATAGAGTCACTGTTTTCATCTTCATTGGTTTCTGGTGATGTTGATGATGATGTCGGTTTTTCCCCTGTGGTTTCTCTTTGACACAATCACATAACTGAATACAGATGTCTGCTCTTCTCCATACGACGACACAGACACTTCTCTGACATCACATCTAACATGCCTTTCTTTCGATATCTCCTTTTCCTTCGTCATCTGAGAATTATGCTTTTGGAATCCATTCTTTTCTCTCTGTCATCTTGTGAACAAGGTAGTTTTTTTCTCCTCCTCTCAAATTAAATTAGCTTTGTGCAAAAAAAACGAAAAGGGAACACGCAGTCTTCAGTCAGTGCTCCACATATTTCATTCCCATATTTATTCCGATTCGAAACAGTGTTCATATTTTTTTGGATCCTCTCTCTCCGAATATACTTACACTTACATAAGGTACTCACAGATGAATGTCTTCTCTCCTCAAAGAACATAAATATTCCATCACAAGTCTTGAGTCTCCTCTTCCCTCATGCTGATGTCACTGAATACATAGTTTATGCATCAATCTGTCTCACTCCTCCTGCCGTTGTTCACAAGTCCATGAATCCCAGACTCTGTTTCGCACACATACATTTCTGAGACCAACAGATTTCCTTCCGATTCAGAATAAATAACCGTAGTAAATCCGTGTGTGTGAGAGAGAGAGAGAGTGTGGATGCCATCAGCTCCTCTTCTTTCGAACATATTTTTCGATCATGCGATTGCGATAGGAATAGACTGTTATTTCACATATCGCTCCCACATTTCCCCTCGTAGCTAACTCTATCCTCCATAGTCAATAATAGAATGCTAATTATTTTTCCCCCTTTGAAATTCCTCCGGCGAGGTAGAAAAAAATATGTGTGATATGTGAAATGTGATACGACCACTCTTTTGAGCGTTTCACATTTTAAACGCATACCTTTTTGAACTGATTATTATTTACTATTATTATTTTGCAATATGCGAAATATGTACACGTTACTGGTTGCTGCATATGTGTGCTCCTGTGTCCCAAGACGATGACATAATGTATGGACAGATGTTCCGATTTCTGTAAATGTACATTGGCAAATGAAGCTCTACACACAAAACAGATCAAATAATTAGAAAAGAAATCACACACTCCTCTTTCTCGTTGTCAAGCCTATTTGCATGCATTCAACTTATAGCACGCTTGAACCAAGGAATTGAGAATAAATGTGGATAGACGGATGGGATATGAGCACAAGGCAAGTGTTCTTATCGTAACTCTTAAGACAAGACAAACTATAATGCAATCACTTATTTTTCTCCACAATAATTATTACAAGGGAAGCCAAGAAAATATGTGGAGATAAGCATTTTTTAGACATGGATTTTTTTGAGAGCAGCGTCTCTGGCGTCGAGAAATTTTGGAATGAGTAACCATCGTCAATTTTTCCTTGTCAGAGGACGAAACAAAGAAATCGCTGTTTTATTAGTTTTGCGTTTAACAAGGAAAGCGGAGGAGAGTTTCTGGCCATGCCTTCATTCTCAAGAAAGACGAGAGAGAGAAGGAATTGTAATTGATATCGAGCTCGTTTTATACCCAACCCTAAATAACTAATAATAATCATAATGACGATGTTGTTGATGCCGATAGGATATGATCCTGATAAAATACATGTACACACGGACGTCGTATATACATACGTACACAGATGTACCGATATAGAGAATTATGCGCAGCTCACATATTGTCAAAGTGAAACACTCGCTCCAAATCATTCTTTCTGAGAAGAAAGGGGAAAAAATGGCAAATCAACATCTGCACGCTAATAACTAAATTACTTCATCCTCTCTTCGCGAGAGGAGAGTTCTGGCTGCAGGGCTGTGATTTTCAGAGAATGGCGACAAAGACAGAGAGATGAGAAGACATTGAGACTCTCGATGAGATCAGTTACAGTTACGTGTGTACACACCACGAAGCTATGCGTGTTTTTTTCCTCGAGAGGTTTTCTTTATTGGAAATGGATTGGGCAAAGCTCAAACATGAGTTAAAGCCTTGTTTCAAAAACATTTCACATGGAAAACATTCCGATCATTATGTACAGTTCCACTCCAAAAAAAAACTCTTAAGATTCCTCATCTGCTCTACTCAAGTGTTGTATATACATACATACATGCATATTATGTGTGTGATGCATTCTCGAGCATATGACTATTTTTTTATAAATTTGCTAATAATAATATGTGATATTATTTATAGACAGGATGTGATTTAATAGTATTTCCTTGTCCTTTTCTATTTCATCTATAAAAAATTTATCTCCGCGCTTGAATTTGTAAAAGTAGGTACATACCCATACGTTGTGTTTTGGCTGCGTGCAAAGATGTATGTAAGTTGTATAAAAAAGAAGAGGAGCGGCAAGGCAAGATCGTTTTTTTTCTATCAGTGCTAATTCCTGTTTGTAATCGTGTTACTATCAGTGAAATAAAATATACGGGCTTGATGACATGTAGGTAGGGAAAATGTAGACAGGCATTACCCGGGTTATATATGCATACAGCCTTATCCAATCCGACACATATATTTTGTCTCCGAGAGAGACTCTTTTGTATATAGTTCGGGAGTTGGGGAAAGAAGACGACGGTGATTGTGATGTATAACTTGTGTTCATTCATATGAAGGGCATGGCATTACATGACACGTACAGGCCATTACTGCTTCACTGACTGAATAAGTGAGTGAGTGAGTGAGTGAGATTTTGGCAAAAGAGATGGAAATAAAATGTAGAGGCGGACCGATTAACTCAAGTGTATAGTAGCAGTAAATGTTTCTTTTTTTCGATGAACACATAACTTTTTTTTCTCTTCTCTCGCTCTCCTTTGAAACTTCCTAAACTTTCTGATATCCACTCTGAACACTGTGATATTTGTTTAGATTTGAGGCTTTCTTCAGCTGCTACATTTGTGTCATGGAGGAAAATGCATTTTTATACTCATTCAGTTTACGATTAGAAGATGAAAGAGGAGACGAGAAAGAAGAAGATTTTTTTTCGGAGCTCGATTGGTATTAAAGATTTATACTGGTTCGTAAGAGAAAAAAAGTGGTAATGAGTGCGCCTTCACTGATTTTTGGATCGTTAAAAATAATGGAGCTGCGAATCGATACATTTGGTGGAAAAATTTACAAATCGGTTCCTGCCTCTCAAACGAAGAGAAAACTTTCCAGAAATTTCGTTTTATATGAGATTAAGGCACAAGTTTTTTTTGCAAGTGAGATAGACGTATTGGAATGAATAGACGAAGATTTAAAAAAAAATTTGCTCAAAGTGAGGAAAACAAATGAACACATTTTTTCTCTTTCTCTCTTTCTTTTCTGTCTCGTACGGTTTGAATCAAGACTGATG
Organism: Heteromurus nitidus; assembly: GCA_034687055.1. Lineage (NCBI taxonomy): Eukaryota > Metazoa > Arthropoda > Collembola > Entomobryomorpha > Entomobryidae > Heteromurus > Heteromurus nitidus. The sequence goes on along the minus strand of JAQFZW010002396.1, from coordinate 10,850 downwards.
AGTGGTGTGGATAGTAGAGATGTTTATTGTAGTGAGGTCGTTTGCAAGCTGTCAATTTATCTTGACGGTTCGTGCATGTACCATCGTCATCATGATCATTATCATGAGATGCTGAAAATGAAGCGCACAACAGGAATAGCGACATCATCATCCTTGCTTGTATCTTTTTGAGGTCTGTTCGAGAAAATGAAGTCGGGACTCGCCATCACCACCACACTCCACTCACAGTCAATCAAGGAGATAGTGAATACGATATTTAGTGGAGGAAATGCAGGCAAGCATGAAGACACACACATGCACTTCTTCTCTCATGAATACGCAACAGACTGACACACACGAACCAAAGCAAAAGGAGAAAAATGAGTGTGGATTTTTGGGTGAAATTGAAGTTGTTGTGCGCAAGTAGCGCTTCTTTCTTTTTCTGCATAATATTTTACCCAAAAAATCAACATATCGAAATGTGTATATGCACATATATTAATCTCCTTCGTAATTTCTTGCGGTTGGTTTCCCTAATTTTCATTTTAAAAAAAACTCGTGCATTTAAACAAAATCAGGATCCGTTTCATTCACAGTGACGTACAAGCTTGTGATGACGCTCCTGACATAACCATCCATTTCTCCGTCCCAATATCGACTTTTATTACCGTCACTTTTCGCGAGAGAGTAGTCCATCATCCGTTATAAATCGTGCCTGCTGCCTTCCTTCTCTCCTGGCGCTGGCCAAAGAAGTTTGTGAAAAAAAATTTGATTGAATTTGATGAAAGAGAAAAATGTGAACTGTACGACCATTCATTCATTGCTGCTTTTTTTCAACAAACAAAAATATTTTACAACTTTTCAAAACGGACCTCACCTTTACTTAACTTGACTGATCAAATCAAACACCTGCCAAAAAAGGTTGGGAAAAAATGAGTGCATAAATATTGCACTCACGAGAAGGATAAATTTGTGTGTGGCGAAAAAAAAATTTCACGTGGAATTTATTGGTTTTTGGTCATATTGCATATGACTATACCTACTCAATTCACATATTCATACATTTTGCAAAAAAATTGAGGTTAGAAAGGAGCATTTTGAATTTATGACGGTTAAAAAGGTTTATATAAATATCCCTATAGGAATAAAAAGTGTATAAAAATTGTAATATATATTTTTTGCAAGAATGTTACGAAATTTACAAGAAAAAAATTGTTTAAACAAGAACAACACAAGCACAGCATACTTCCTTTTTCTCAGTAAGAAAAGGGAGAAATATACGTGTGTAAATGGTGTTATTATCACCCAAAACCATTTAAATTTTTGTGAAGAAATGAGAAGAACAACTCCGAAGTTTGATCGCAATCTTTTTTTTCTTTTTTTTCTTGCCTTCTCTTGTTCTTCTTCTGCTCTTCTCCTTCTCTCAATTATCCTCCACTTTTCTAAACTGTACAAATCACTCCGTTTTGTATGACCGATGTTTTATTGTTTCAGATTAATAGATTAAAAAACATGGCAACAATTATGATCCTCTTCACATTATTAGATAGAGGGAGAATACATGAAAAGAGCTCTCTTGCTTACGCACGTTTTTCATGATGATTTCTCAACAAAAATTGAATTGGCTTCTTGTCTCGCTCGCTCGTGTGCATATTATACTCACACACACAGCGAATGCGCGTACATTCATGAGCCAAAAACAAATATATCTTGATCGTCGTTACCACCCACATATTAATGTTTATTAGTAATATCATTTAACTGTTAATAATATTACTCGCTCAAAATGAGTTCTTTTTTATACAATAATGCTATAATTCTTGCTGAACGGATTTGTATTTGCGATAGACACTTACGAAGAAAAAAGATGCGCATGATGAATTACAGCGCTCATATATTATAATTTTGAACAAAACATTATTTTTTGGGGGGAAGGGGTATAGGGTATACATATTATTATTGCATCTAAATCTCAGTCCAAAATCTACAAACATATAGGCGCTAGGCAATAAACCATTAAATCGTTTACTGTGCTAAATGCTTGAGAAAATGATGCGCGCGCTTTGGAAAAGTACAAGAAGAGTGGATTTATTTTTTCATGTTGGAAGCTCAACTCTTGTTGTAATGCATCGAATCAGAAGTGCATCAATGCTCTAATTCTGCTCTGGATTCTTATTTTTACTCAGAATAAATGGCAAAGGTAATAATAATATTATGATTACATGTGCGAGTGCAAGAATGCAGTGTGTACAAAAGTGAGAAAGAAAGAAGAAGAAAATGTTTCAGAAGCTTTAAAATGTCTCACCCTTCACCTATCCTACTTAGAATAAATTTTTTATCTGCATATTTTATGCGCATTGGATTCTCGGCTCTAAGCTCACGAATCTACGATTCGAAATATTCCTTCTTCTCTTCCTCCTTTTATTTACCTGTCGCTCACCCGTGGCAATCTCCATAAAAACGGTAGACTGACTAACCATTCCATAATATATATTTGAGCTGAAGTTCTATTTTCAAATTCTAAATCTAAATTGTTCAACCTCACTTTTCATTCTTGTGCTATTTTAATTTTTCGCCAATCCAAAAAACTCGGCTCTATCCATACGTGAAGAGAACAGAGTGTACTTATGCATGACTGTAAAAAAAACTTCTCTGCGAGTTTGTCTTTTTTTGCCAAAGTTTCAAGAACGCTATATGAGAAGAATAGCGTGTGTAGCTGCTCCATACGCGTCCTAATTAATTACCGTTGCGATAGCCACATAAGTTGAAAAATATTGAATTTACAGCGCTCGCCGAGAGTGACTCATTCGAACACGCGTGTACTAATTTTAATTCATTTTTGAATAAAAAAACTCTTGTAGAATTGCCAATCCTTCAAAAAAAACAAAATAGTGTATTTGGAAGGTTTTTTTTGCGTGAGTAGAACGTTTTTGTAAAAGCGATTGAGCAATTATCGAGAGGAGCATTTCGAACAGAAAATTTTTATGGTTTCAAAGAGCAAATAGCATAGATGCGTGAAAAAATAATAATTTATTTAAGTGGATTTGGAAATAGTTAAAGATTTGTTTTATTTTTTGATATAAAAAAGATATTTGAAATTCCAGTGATATTTTGGCAAGATACAAAAAAGGAACATGTAAACATTTTTCTTGTTAATCACTCAAGAGGAAAAAGGTCACCTTTAAACCTCGTTCAATGAATTTAAATGGCTTATTTGGTTTCCATTTTCATTTTCCTCTTTGAAATATTCAGTTTGCACAATTTCGCGAATTGCATTATATTATCCTCCATTCTGAATAATTTCCAATACATGGTAATTTGCCGTATTTTGCTAAAGGTTTTCCGTTGTGAACCTTGAGACTATAGAGCACATTGTTTGATCATCATCATATGAATAGGTTGATTTGGATTTCCAAAAATAAAAACTGATGGATATTGTGATGTGATGTCGTGTGTGTGTAGATTGTGAACGCGAAGCGATAGGATTGATGAGCTGAACACCGGAAACTGTGAATCATTGTCCTCGCAGGGAGCTAGAGTTTTACTTGCATACATCATCATTCCCATTTATTTTCCCCAATGTTTGTGTGCAGAGAGAGAGAGAGCCAAAGGGAATAAAATGTAACCAAAGGATATAACACGAAATTTATTCGATATGTTCAATGGTCATAGATATAAACATAGCAACAAAGTCATGAACAAAAATCTATCCTCGAAAAAAAAACCTGGCATCACACACATCACCATCTGTCAAATGGAATGGCTTCAAGTCACTCACTCTCAATTCAACAATTGTACCAAAAAAAATCTCCAATTGTGCCCTCATCAATGCACACGGAGCGGAGGAGTAGAATTGAGTCTGGTTTTTAAATAAAAACTTGTTGCATCGTCAATCGTCTCTGATCCTCGCTCGTATTCCGCGTACAATGGAAGCTGTTCAAGCTTGTCTACATGCTTACCCTTGTCGATCTTATTTTTTTATTTCCAAAAAAACGCTCCTGTAAACAGCAGGACACACTATAGCAAAAGCACAAGTCAATGAAAATGGCCAGAAAGAGAGAGAGAGAGAATTAGTAATAATGACGTAGTCGATCTCGATGTGCGATCAATCCATTTCATTTGTGGCTCATTTATTCAATTCCTTTACTCCAAGTCATTTCCCCAACATCCGGTTTTCATCGAAGTTTCTATCCAATCCACATCATGTCAATATTCTCATCTAAAATATACCCCCTTCATATGCCTCGCATCTACGTTACAATAGCGAAATTGGACTTTAGCATTTTTTATACTTTCTAATCTTGAGAGACGCACCATATGCCATTCACACCACTTCAGACAAACTGTGTGTATGAAGTAGATGCATGCATTGGGGGAAAATTGATTAGTCAGATTTGCTCACGGCTAATCATAAAACTAATTACAGCATTAAGAGCGCATATATATTCCCACTTGGGGGAAGGAAGCCATTTGAAAGAAATAAGTACGCATGCATTTATACAATATTTTTATGCCTTTCACTTTGGCCACTGGCCACGGTCTGAGATGCACACTTTAAGTTTTATATATTTACTTCACTCCTTTGTGCATACCTGCACCAGTTGCTTAGCATTTTTCTACAAGTAAGCGACATTCCGTCGTCATCCCAGAAGACGAAGGAAAAAAAAGAATTCCTCATGACTCGATGATTTTTCTCGATCTCTTTTTATCTCTTTCTTGGTTTGTTGTGCGTAGCTAATAAAATAGTATGATGTCGTGATAATACTCGGAGGATGGTGATGATTGTGTGTGGTGCCGTGCCTTACCGTCTCATATCTTTGTGATAGATGAAGTGAAGGTATGCTGTAATAACGAAACGATTGGCACCAAAAAAATATATAAATATAATTCCCCTGTTTGTTCTTGCTCTTTCATTAATTACACATGTTCTCTCCCGACACATTCCAATCTGAAATATTTCAAAATACAAAGATATCTTCATGCTTACGTGCTTTTACGTCTGTCTACGCATTTTTGCTACCATTCTTCTGTCTCCAGACCAGAAGAGTAATTATTATGAGCAAGTGAGGGAGAGAGAGAGGGACGAGGCAATAATTATAATAATGATGTTTGAGTGGATTTGTTGAACTGCTGTGAATGAAGCGATTGTCGTCAAGAAGAATTTTTGAGAAATGACAAGAGGAGAGGGATATTGTTGTGTAACGCGAGAATTGAGACAGATTTGACGGTAGAAATGATCATCATTGTCATTGGCATTCGCTTCTAGCTCACTTCTTGAGTCAATGAAATGGGCCGTGTTTATGGGAGGCCGAGCTTAATGCTTGCATATATCTCTCTCTCTCACACAGGGAAAGGTATTGAGGGGGAAAAGGCAGTCAAGCAAAAGACAGTAATCAGGTACCGGGCGATTGATGATGCATGACAAAATACACCCTTTTACGACCACTCACCATTGGCCAAAAATAGATGTAGTGACAAGTGGCGCAAAAAAATAACGCCGTCATCATGACTAGATTCCACTTTGAATTCTATGCATCAACCACTTATAATCTCGTGTATATTGCTACAAAATGGGGGGTTCACGTTTCCCGACCAAAAAAATAGTGATTGTGACGGTGCCGACTAAAAGCTCTCTCGCTCTGTATTTTGTCTCTCTCTCTCTCTCTCGATATATTTTTTTTCTTCCTCAACTTGATCTAGTACACTTGATGGTGAGTATTATTTACTCATTTTCCGTCTTGAAAATGAGGCTAAGGTGTAACTTGAAGAGTTTTGGGAAATGGGCAGAGGCAGAGCAACATATTTAAGTATGCTTGCTTAAAGCAGTTTTAGTGTGCGAAACGAAATTGCCGTTGTTGATGATGAGGACGAGGAGGAGAGAGAGGATGTTGGTTGAAATAGCAATAATAAAGACATCTTCTCGCTTGTAAACGAAGCAGAACTGATTTTATTGCTCCTGGAATGGCACTGGCATTATTTGTTTTCGGTTAAGGAATAATGACTCACAGTTTCCTTATTGTCTTACCGCTGAAAATCGTAAGATTTAGGAGAGCGACAAAACGTACAGTCAAATGGAGAAGAGGAGAGAAAGAGCGGATGATGATGATGGGAATGGGAACAGATTCAGAATGTGTGTGTTCACTGTGCACACCCCTACTTTTTGGCAGCAGTGACGATGATGATGATTACGGTTATTGAGTTTCATTATTTAAGGATTTTGGGTCGGGAGTGTGTGTGCTCAGAGTATTTATGTTCTCTCCTCCTCAGATCATCCAGGAAAACGGGGAAACAAAGAAAAGGAAGAGAAGAAAATAGATCAAATATAGAAAGTGCGAAAGGAAACTGGGAAAGGTTTCTCTGAGTTCCTCTCTTTTCTCCTCCGCATATCATCTCAAGCATAAATAATCTAATAATCAGACAAGTACGATTTCACTTCGGAAATCGAGGGGAAATCAGAATCGGATGGGTGTAATATGTTTACTATAATGGATCGAGTGAGAGAGAGAGACCCCATTAATAATGGCCGTTCATTTAGCCCAAGCGGAGAAGTCGTTTTGATCTTTTCCATATATAAATAGGAGCTGGGGTCATAATAATGGGGAAAACACCATGGCACAGGTCATTTTATGATCCATATCCATAATGATGAGAAGAGGGCGAGAGAATATGACGACGATGATATTACGGCTGAAATAGGCAGTGTGGTGGAGTTGGCACGGATAAGTAATAATGTTGATCTATGATCAACGCCACTAACTAACACCCCATTCTCCGTGCATTCGTAATGGTCACATTAGTCACTGGCTGGGATAGATGCACTCCACTCGCACTCCTCCGACTCACCCCCAAACAAATCTTTTAACTTTTCTCACCTTTACCATTTGGCGAAACAGTTTGGAAGTAGCCACTTTTTTTAAAGAATGGGCATTCGACGGAATAAAAAAAATGCCTACTTCATCATGAGCACAGAGATATATAACAAAAATTTGTATTTGGTCGTTATAATGTAGAGGATTCCATAAACATGTTAAATCTTCACTGTCTACCAGTCTCGAGGATTATGCAATCAAAGGCGTGATTTTTTTAAATAAGGCATTGTACCTCTCGCTATAATCATTATTTATTGAAATGGACAGTTTTTACGATGACCAGAAATCCTTTTTTTCTCTCTCAAATGCTTCTCTTTTTCAATCCATTTGTCATAATTTTCCCATCCACGCGTGTATCTCATTTCTCCTATATCTCCTTCCCTCGTGTGCTTTTGGTTCTCTCTCTCTCTTTTTTCACAAATTTCTGTGGAATTTTGTTCTCTTCCATCTTCTGCTCAGGGAGCAACAAAAGGAGTCAATCTAAATACATGCACACACATATACCCAATTGGAATTACAGTAATTCTTTAGAGAGAGAGAGAGTGCATCACCATTCCTTCTTTTTTTTCTTCTTCTCGTGGCAGTTATATGCATCAAGTGTAATAACTTGAACAACTTGACAAACCCTTTTTGAATGTAAATTTCGTCGTTAAGAAAGGTGGACATCGAATATTCCCATAAACTGAATGGTTATGGGTTCAAGTAACGACTTTGAAAAAAAGACTTTCCTCGGCGGCCCTCTTCTCTTCGTCAGAGCCATACAGCGTCAACATTGTGGTTACCTGTAACAAGGCAGCAATCCAACAAGTTGAAGCTTAAACTTATTCTGTTCAGAGAGTCACTAGAATAATTTTTTTCATTCTTCAGATGTGATCCGCGATGCGATGTTTTTTTTTAAATTCCTTTTTATTCACAACTCAAGTGTGGCTTATATGACTTCATAATAGTGCACAAAACTTGTAACAAATTTTCAAGTTGTGACTAGCACACCATCATCATACCGATCTTCTCAATGAGATAGCGGTCTTTTGGATGGCTAAACACAACGAATCAAAAAGAGACGGAGAAAACAAGTTGGATTTAAATTGCTTGGAGATTGTCACATATCTGTAACAATTTAAAAATAAAAGATCACAGCGTGATTGAGTCCTCTGGTAGTAGCCCAAGTGAGAGGAACATGTGGGGATATATATACTTACACTTATGCATGCACAAGGATGATCATTAAGTAGTCATAAATTGTAGCCCTGAAAATTAGAAAGAGAGAAGGAAGGGAAGATGTAGTAACATTTTCCCCGAAATACAATAGATTATTTACTAGAGATTACTTGATTCTCCACTGGAGATGAAATGAATATGTGATTATTATCGACTATATGATTTCTCTCGGAGAGGATCTCTTTCTTCTTCTCCTGAGTTGAGAGAACTCAACCCATCCCGATATTTACTGTTATGTCATTTGAGCTGAAGAGAAATTCCTCTTTTTCCCATTCGTGAAAGAGGAGCATACCCATAGCAATAACTATAATAGTGATGTTAATAGCCATAATAATAATAATCGTCATAAGTGGAAAACGTCTTTGGAAATGTTTTTTTATATTTTCGAACGAGTTGCACACACGAGGACGAGATATTGCTGAAAAAACTCGTACCCTTCTGTCATATGGCTTCAGAAGGAGAAGACGAAAAAAATATTTATGAAAAACCGAAACAAGTGCCAAAGTGAACAGGAGCAACTGGTTAAAAGTTCATATATGAGCATGTGGGAATTTCAAAGTTTAGTCGTTGTTGGTTTGATGATGTTCATCATCAACATATGATAATACTTACATACTTTTCTAGAGGTTTTTTTTCAATACAGGATGAAAGCCATTCTTATTTTCTAGCTAGTTTTTTTCAGTTATGCCATAGAGCGACTTATATAGAGCCATTATTGTCTCTTGCTAATACTCACATGAAAGTAATAACATTTGACATTATGAGCCTCATAAGTTACCTGCTTACATGGAAAAGGTGAACCGACAGGGAAAAAAACTCTCTTTAAGCCATAACTCGATTCTAAAGGTACAAGTTTGTGTGTGTGATCATATCACAATATTACGCATTTCATTGCAATCATCATCATATTCTCATTAGATTCTTTTCCTCGTTCCAAGTATTTTCCAATGAGAATCAGAGATAGGTGTGGGTTCAGTTCTTCACGAAGATGATAGGGAAATTTTTATAGAAATTATTTTTTAACGTGAAAACAAGAGTGACTGGTAGAGCTAGCACAGCGATAACATAAAATAATACGTATAGATTTTTGCACGAGAAAATTATTCACTGATGATGATCACTTTTTTGGTAGCAAAAATATGTAACGATATACCTGTAGACTTTGATATATTATGGGAATTCAATTACAAAGATACTTGTTACGGATTCCGTAATAGAATTCAGTGGGAGAAAAAATCAGCTTTTTTGATACTTAAATTATGACGGAAAAAATGTAGCATCATGTTCTCATCATCACATTCCGGATTAATAATATGGACGGAGGTGAGGATTGAGTTCAGCTAATTTCAAAATCAACTAATAAAACCAGAGTTTGTGATTATCTTGCATCAAAATACAAGATATTCGCGGAACTCATACTTTGTAAAAAGAATACCTGTTTTAGTCTAGAAATTAGAATTTTATATCGAATTCCAGAAAACTTTATGTAGTCTTCCAACCAGAAATCAGAGAGACTTTAGGATTAAACAAGTTTAACAAAAAAAAGCTGCGTAAGAGATGGCATTGCACAATTGGATTATGACCTGATATGAATGATTCTTTAGGATTCGAGACTAATTTACACCTCTCCAGAGTATGATTTCATGTGTGTGCTCAATCGGAAAAGGGAGATGTATGCTGATACTTATTATTAAATATTTTTATACTAAAATATGAAATATTCCTTTACCCCAACCATATTATATATACTCATTCTTTCCTCAAGTGTGCAGGGGAGTGGGATAAGCATTTTGGAAAAAAATCATATTAACTTCTTGTAATCCTTTAGCCAACCACCGAAAGCTATAAATAATGAGAATTACAATTGAACATTGTACCCCAGGATCAGCCATCTCACGCAATCAAATCACTTGAATTCTCTCACTTTTAATCGTTATACGTTCTGCCTACCTCTCTGCCTATCTTGGTTGCAGGTGTTCCTTGTGGAAAATAAAAATCCAGTTCCATGCACACTCCACTCCACTGGCCGATTTTTTAAATACGAAAAATGTAATATGTGGCATGAGACATGGTGGCTTGTACTTATTACCTTAAAACCCCCAAGAGCACACCTACAACTAATGAACAATGCACTCCTTTGCACGTAGCAAACTAGCTTGTTCATTTCTTGCTCATTTGACGTTTACGGAATAAAACAAGGAGAGAGAGAGAGAAATCGAGCGGGTTTTGCGTTAAAATGGACAAGCCTAAAAACGCAGCTTGACTCCAGAGTCCAGACCTTATTTTCAGTTTGCTCTCTTCTCTTCGATAGTTTTAATGCATAAAAAAGTATTGGCCAAGCCAAAAACATAAACTCCCTTCTCTCGTGTCAGTAGAAATTAGGGTTGCGCGTCTAACCCAACTATATAGGTTCACATTCATTTCATTATCTGCTGAATACATCTTGATCAGTTGGAAATCAGTCTGGTCCGTTTGCCTTTTGCCTGCCTCTCTCTCTCTCTGCTCGTGTTTGTGCTTAAATACTTGTTTCGTTTGATCAACGCAACAACCGAAGTCACTCAGGAACGGAAATCCTGTGCAATAACTCTCGAAAATACTTTACCAAGCAATAATATGGCAATACATTTTTCAACCTTGCCAAGCTTCCCTTATTATTAATAGCATTAGCATTGTTGGGAGACGGAGAAAAAAAATTAAATGAGCATTCCTACTATCTCTATGATTTCCTTTTTTTGTATGCGACTCACTGACTATCTCACCGTTAACAACGTCAATCCATTATCA
>JAQFZW010002395.1:0-17671 GCA_034687055.1 Heteromurus nitidus | reverse complement strand
TAAAATAACGGCTATCTCCACTTCTCAATTCAATTCAGCTAAACCGAGGAAATATTGTGAGTATTCACTACTCATTGAATTCTTTCGCATGCGCGAATGTACGTTTACATTTACCGTTCAGACCCAACTTAAAATTAATGCATGGAAAATCTCGGCCTACTGACGCGAGTGATGATGATGAAACAAAATGTATCCATCGATGCGTCATAAATGTTCTACTGGTCATCAGTTCCCTTAAACAAATTCCTTGAAGTTCCAATGTTTCAAATTCCTAAGATGCAAAGCATCACTCTAGTTCCATATAGGAATGAGATGCATTATGAATGACTACACACTTAAATATGCATACGCCTATTCTATCAGAAAACCTAATCCATGCAGGCAGGAGAATGCCCAATATGAATATTCTTTGTGCAATATAGATTACACATGTACAGTGTAATGAGTTGTTTACTTGTATCATTGAACCTTGGTTGCTATCTTGTACCGAGATAGACGTTAGGTTTCGTTGCGCCTTGAAAAAGTTGTGAAGTTTCTTTCGGTAACAAATTTAGTATTGCCAAGAAACACAAGTATTGCACACCAGTTGCAACTGTTTATACTAATGCACTTACGTACTTGCCTAAAATTCAAATGAGTTTCAGCTGAGCTTTTGTGTCCACAAACAAGGCTATACCATCTCTTGATGCTTGAACAAGAACAACTGCACTTTTAATTCGTAAGACTTAGCTCCACATCAAACGCAACTACGAAAATAACATGATCATAATACTATCGACAGTTAGATAAATGTAAAAAGTATAATCTTAGCATTTGAAAATTGCTGATGAATCTGCGCAGTTGCAATTTGTGTTTATGATATATAATGACACACATCGTTATCATTATCATCAAAGCTCACAATAGAGTCTAACTCGGCTAATTACTTAATTACTATTGCATCATTTCCTGTCACAAATATTTTGCAAAGTCTAGTCAATACTAATTTAGTGTAGCTCACTTTTCTCCTCGCAATTAATCTGACATGTGCGTAATTTAATGGTAATATAAAATGAACTAACTTCTTCAATAATGTTTATGGCTCGTTGAAGAAAATTGCGGAAATAATTATGATTTTTACTCAAAATGCTTTAAAGTATTATTCTCTAGGGCAAAAATGGTCATAATTCTAACTTTACATCGTTCTCCCATTGTTCCATTCCAAAATTTTCCACTTGACCAGGCATACAGCTAAAAAAATTGAAACTGATACCTACTGCCTTGCTCATTCATGCTTCTTTGAGGTGATTTTATTACTTTAGTACGTGACAAATACAATAGGAAAAATGACGTGAAGTACATTGTCTTGTGGAATCAATGGAAAAAAGTGTGCAATGTATGGAGTTAGAAGAACATTTACTCGACTGGAATTGCAAGGCTTAACATAATATCTCAGCGAATGCACCTCTATCTGACTGCAATATGGTCTTTGGAATGGAGAAAATAGGCATTTTAAAATGCTAAGCTAAGATAATAACACTTTAAACAAATGCTGCAACCCTTGCATCGTGTGACTATGCATATTATATCCATATCGTAAGCATTTTTTGGGCAATGATTTTAACCACGAAGAAATTAACCAAAATATATGTTTAATGTCCGGATTATTTTTTTATAATTATTTCCAAAGTTGTAACTTATAGGTTCATATCATCAGGATATTTATGTTAGCAAACCTAGCTTCTACTTCAAAAAAGTTGCATCGTAAAACATTTAATTTCAAAAGGATCGTCGCCAGTCAAACAATACCACTCTTGTATTTTGCAGCTGCTGTCACCACTAAACGGCATCAAGTTAACTATACAATTTCATTACAATTTCCTAACTCCTGCCGTTGCTTTGCTTGTAACCGACCCGAGTCCATTTTTATATATCAAAAAAACCATTGTACTTACTTTCAACACATGATCTTCATCGCCAATTCTGTTATGCACTCTCGGGCTAATATGCAATGCACACAGTAACATCCCAACCAGGGACGAATATCTATCTTTCTCCCTTTACAAAAGTAGTGTTATACAACATTACCCCAACTCTTCCTCATTTCTCTTTATATTTTATATATGCTCTCATGCACATAATATGTATTCGCAAACCTATCTTTTTCCCTTCGCACAACACAATAATTTTCCAAGAAACGATTCGCAGTTTTTAACTGGAAAAAGTCGATATGAAATTATGCTCAATTCTCTCTCCCTCTCTCCACTTATGTCACCATCGTAACTCGAGTAAAATGGCCAATTTGAAAAGCTTAATTATACTACAAATTTCGATGAAATAATTTCGATCTTACCTGAAATAGAAGTTGTTGATGACGAACACCGAGTGGAGATTTATTTTTTTCTGTCGGGAGTAGAGAACACTTGGTTTCACTTTGGTAGTTTGTGTGTGAAGGCGCAGCAGAGCTCGGAGGAGAATGGCGCAGAAACTTCGACGCAGATCAATGTATACTCTGAAGAAGTTTTTTAACACAGTCGCGTATATAGGATTTTTGGGATATTTAAAGTAGGTGGCTGTTGGATATGTGGTGATGATGATATTGGTTTTGGAAGAGAAGAGAGACTATGAGAGAGCTCTGTGCAACAAGGATTATCGCTGTAACAAAATACTACATAACATGTAACACACATGTATGCATACCATACGTTTGCACACATAAATTTCCCCAGCCAGAGTATAATTTGAATTGACAAGGATTCAGGTAGACTTTGAACATTGTCGAGAGTCAATAGTAATAGTTGTCTTGTGTCGCATGCTAGTCCTCGCTGCGTCTCTTTCTCAGTTTGTCGTCACCGCAGGGCTACTTTTAGTGCTCAACGATGATTATGGCTTACCTAACCAACTGCATTATTAATGAACATCGACTACGAAAAGCTTCTTGCATACAAAAAAACATCATAGTTGATTCATATATGAAGGCATTCAAATATGCTTAAGACTTTAAGAGAGTAAACTGATTTGTGTGTTTGGATTGGAGCAGAGTTCATGTCGGTTAGTGGTCATATATATCGTCTTGAAGTTTACTCACAAAAACCAGATCAGATTCTGTCTTGCTGGCTGATCTGTACAAAGAAGAAAAAAATGTAAAATGAGTCTTCATTTTGTCACCATTCATCATCATACATTTACTTCAGAATTAATATATGGACTCTTTAGTAGATATTTAGCGTTTGCATCTCTCTTGACATGTAATATTGGTCGAAGGCAATAAAATAGTTGATGACTTCTACATTGGAATCTATATAGAATTTTGGAGTATGCGTCTTCCTCTCTCATATTTTCCTAGTGTGGGTTGGTCATTTTTGAGGGTGACACAGGAGACCGGACTGTCCACGTCCACAAACCAATTTAATAATTAGGATGATATATAATATCGTCGATGTCACAAGAGCAACAACATGAATAAGAGTTCAGAGATGATAAGACTCGATCACTTGATAAGCGCCACGAATAATGTTATGTTATGTGGTGGAGAGAGTATGCAATATCCCATGGAAAATAGTTTGGGGAGCAGGGACCAGAATGCGAGAAGTTCTGTCTACACAAGTAGAAGAACCTGAAGTTATGATAGAGGGGCTGAATGAGATAAGAAAGAAGTCTATTCATGAAAATCCTCATGCTCCACTCATCACTCAACACAAGCGTCTATATAATATGAAACATGAAAGACGGAATAACTTTGATGTGACATATCATCGCATCAATGCAATAGGAAAATATTATACACATTTTGGGGGATTGATGAGACTTGTTGGAAAAAAGCTAACTACACCAACAAACCAAGCAAGCTGTAATCTGTAATTGTTGCGGGGTGGAGTGATACGTATAGAAAGAAGATGGATAATAATAATACGGTACTGGGACGTAGAAGACGTCCTCGTATTTTAAGTAAAAGTCAAATAAGATTGTATTTAGGATATGATGCTCTCAGGATAACTGATAACCTTGTTAGATGATATGACGAGGATATTATAAGAGGAAGGATCTAGTTTAGAAGATATGCAAACAAATGGTAGGACGATGTTTAGACAAGTTTTCTGCACAATATATGTATTTAGTTTTTTACTTTATTTTTAATTAAATATTATAATATATATATCTGGTCATAAATTCAGATATAATTCTGCTTGTTTACTTTGTCACGGATATTTTTTTGTCTCTTTTCTGTCTATATCTTGTTCTGAAAAATCCGTACTTAAAAGATATAGCCATTTAATTTTTTTTTAATTCTTTCGAATAGAAAAAAACAACCAGGAAACCCAGCGCCTAGATATTTTTCACCTAGTGTTTTCTGTATGTATGCATAATTGTATCCCATATAAAGATGTATGTATATACACTGTAAATATTCTTCCTTACATACTCATCCTAAGAAATATAACAAGTATCTTAGAGATTAATAAATAGTATAAATATAATATATATATATTATATTATATTAATTCATTACTAAAAAATTCTAACGGGTTTAAATATCACGGTCATAGGACCATTATGTCCGAAACTGAAACCCACCAACAAATTTTTCATCCCCTGAATATATTATTTCTTTGTCCTTCGTTCTTCCAATCTTTTTTTACTTTCTTCTATGTTGGACAGCAGAAAAAATACAAAAAAGAATTACACACACGGAAAATCTACTATCCAGTTTGACTTGAAGTCACTCAAAAAATGTCAACTTTTGACGAAGTTTTACCATATTTTAAATTAACGCTTGTACACATATTGATTATCTACGTGGTGAGTGGTATACATGGTACAATAGCCTTAAACAGTTATTCATTTTTTTCCAAAATAGCAGATGAGTGGACTCCAGATAATTTTTTGTTGACGGTGTTACTAAAATTATTGGGGATTTATTATGTACAATAGTGTTTTTTGTTAGAAAAAACGTCTACTCATTCCTTTTACTTCCATGTTTTGTAGAGTTGGAAAGAGTATATTCTAAAAAAAGGTGTGTATCAAGATATAAATTGTTCATTATGCGCGTGTCTGGCACAAGCACCCATCGTCAAAACATTCTTTTTTTTCCGGGAATTTTTCTCTGTACATCTTACAATAAATTAGGGTCACTTCCGTGTTTTTTGATGATGATGACGGGCACGAGAGCCGTAGTGAAAAAAAAATCGTGTGTCTTGATAACATATTTAGTTTATGCTGTGTTCGATTTGGAGCAGATTTTTATGTAAAAAAAACAATTCGCCTTCTCCGGGTTCAGTATATTATGTAGCTTATACAGTAGAAGTACTCAATTATTCAACAACAACGATAACAAGTGAGAGAAAAAAATACTAAATTTAGTGATTGAAACGATCGCTATTTCTCCGTACACACTTCCGACTAGAAACTCAGGCCCACGAACGGGAGACTCAACCTAGGAGCTAATGTTTTCTCTCTCTCTCTCTCTTTCTAAACTTTCTTTGCTTAGGTAATAATAACCAGCATCAATAATAATACGAGGTAGGTTTTGATATACGAAGTCAGTTTTTTTAGGTGTTAAAACAAAGTAATTATAAAATTATGTGAGTGATATTATCCTTGTGTTTTGGTGTCAGTGTACAATTTACACTGAAATTATGTCTCAGTTCATCCACTGCTGGCAGTTGGGAGCACCGCACAAACATGGGATTTTGTGTTGGTCATCCTCGAACTCGAACTTGTAGTCATACGCGAGCTCCTCGCCCCTCGAGATTCGTCTGTTCGCGAAGATTATTATTCTGAGATCACGATCCACTTCCACCGTTTCTGCTACACAGTTCGGGTTGCAAGAGTGGTTAATGTAGCGGGCTAAACCACCTGACAGGGTTGCGTCGATGACACGGTTTTCGTCCACTCGGAACATGTATATTCCGCGATTCTGTGCATTCATTTGGAAAGGTCAATTAGTACGGAAATCCATAAACAAACAAACATATGCAATTTCGAATTGAGGAGAGATCCAATTCTTACCTGCGCTTCATATCTCTTTTCTCTCAACTCGGCCAGCTCAGACCGAATAATTTCACCAATATATTCAATCACCATTGTGTGCTTCTCTATATCTCTTGCGGCATATAGTCCAAGTCCCTGTATTTTAGATCTGGAAACGGAAAGTTAATAGAACAGTTATGTTATAATATTTTCACTTTCCCTTTGTGACACAAGCAACTCAATATTCCAATCCACTGAACATACCTTGCCAAATACACATTGTTTCGCCACTCTTGCTTCATTTTCTTGTACTGAGATGACTTGGAATGTACAAATTGCTTTGAATAAGGACACGCAGCTTCACTCGAAATGACGGCTGCACTCAAAGTGGACCTCGATGTGCCACCAGTTCTTTGTGTGTGTGGCCGCTTGAAGTGTGTTCTCAACTTTGGCTCCGATCTTGCACAGCCTGTTGGATTAATTGCTAGCGGAAGCTCCAACAATGGATTTCGCCCGTACTTGAAGTGGTAGTCAGTCAGCGTTTCAATTCCAGGCAGGGACTCCAATACCTGTTGTGAATCCAAAGAAATTGTGAATAACTCACTTGCAACACTAAACTGATGTTGTGACTCAAGATATTTTTGAAAATGTAAGACAAACCTTAACAATGGACGGTTCAGTTAGACCAAAGAGATCCTCTCCAGTGATATATTTCGGGAAGACTTTGATAATTTCCGCAGAATTTCTCAATTTCGATATGGCGTCGAGAATTTGAAGCCAGGCAGATTGCGCAGAGACCCCTTTCACAACGTGCTCTTTGTAGCCTTCCTCTTGAGTGGTGATTCGGAACTCGGGCTTTCCGTCAACGTCATGAATAGAGCAAATGTATTGGCATCGCTTGTTCACTTTTCGCATGCTCCAGTAAAACCGAGCCTGGAAAGTAGACAAAAAAAAATCATTGTTCAATCATAATGCGCATGTATCCTTAAAACGCTTCGAAATTATCTCGAACAAAAGTGGAATCTTACAATTTTGTAACCGATCGGGTAAATGAAGTTGGGCGTGTGGAATGCTTGGAGTTGATGAGGTAGCAATTGTCCAACGTTTAGGAAGATTAGGGAACCCACTCGAAGTAAGTGGTGTTGATCTGCGTGATGCATCACGGCTGCCACTTGCCTGTTTTCATCACGCTGAATGTACACTCGGCGGTAGACGGAGAGAGTTGTCAGCTCATTTTCCTTCTCTCCTTTTGGAATGTGTGAAGTGCAGTAGATGGTCTACGGTAATTAAAAGTACAAAATATTTATATCATGTGTCAAACAAACAAAGTCTCCAATCACAGCTAAACGAGAGTGGAACAGGATTTTACCTTGTTTTTGTAGAATATGCATCCTTCTTTGGTCGCACAACCCAAATGGTAGACTTGTGAACAGCGTGTCTTGAAACACTTGACAGTCGCACCTTTCAGTTTGCAGACAACACATGCCAGAGTCAAGCTCTGCTTGAGAGCTTGTTCAACGTTCACCAGAGCTCCATTCTCTGTCTCATAAACGTCATCCGACCACAGAGCGCAGTTGAGATGAACCCATTTGTCCACATCGAAATTTAAGAGTCTTCCGGATCCATCGGAAACACCGTCGCCGAGTTGATGACAAAATATGCATTCTCTGCTGTCGAGTGGAATTTTCGTTGGCATCGCTGTAATGCCTAATCTGAACAGCATCTGTAATAGGAGCACATTTTAAATAATTAGTTGCATGCACATATCACATTATGCAAAGTTTCACACAATTGTGGTGCAAACTGTACCTCAGTGACTTCCTTGTCGGTTGGCTTCTTGTATTTCGTTGGAGGTGAAAATGCGGATCCCCAATTACGATACCGACTACCTTTCCACCGTTTCTCTGGCTTTTGCCTGCTCTTGTCATCTGAAACTTCGTCCTTGACCTTTTTGTTCAGCTTCTAGAAATATGAATACACGAACAAATAAGCCAAATTCTTTCCATAATTCACGAAGAAATTTGAGTTATATATTTTACCTCTGCGTCAGTTAGTTTGTTTTTAAACTTGTTTTCCTTCTGCTTTGACTCGGATTTTAATGGTTTCGTGTCGCCTGGATGACTAACAAGAGCGGCAGCCTACAAAGAGCAAAAATCCAGCGTTTCGTAAATACTTTGAAAAGGAGCAATTTCAAAATAACTTCTGCAATTAGCATGTTGAATATTATTTCTTACCTTCTCCTCCGTGATGGTAACTCCATGCGTGATAGAGAATTGCATAAAGCAGGTTGTGCTACAAAAGTAGAAATCTTCCGTCGACTCACTCCCATTCAGTTGGGAAGGTTGTACTCCTGGAAAATCTGAAACTTTCTTCTTGATCACATTATTCAGCACAACCACGTCACAATGTCGACAAAACTTGGCAGCCCCGTTGAGTATGCTCTGAATGTCAATTTTTTCTTTCCCATCCTTTCCCTTGATCGTATACAAATGAGATTTCTGTTCAGAGATAGAGGCTCCCTGCTTGTCAACAACTTGGTATGTTGGTGCCGCTATCGACAGCACATTTGCAAGGTTCCTCAGCAGTCCCCTGATATCATCTGCTGCAGCCGATGAGAGTGTCAACGTGACAGTGATGTTGCCCGCATCCTTGAGAGGAGTAAACGCCCGCAGCTTAGATCCATTGAGACCATCCTTAATCCCATTCTTGTTCTCTTTGTCCATGTCCTTGATGCCTTTGAATTGCTCTTTAGCTCTGTCCACCGGCACTGGTCGAATCGGGATTGGGACTAGAAGCGGTATTTCTGGGGAAATACATCGCTCCAAATCCCTATCAAAGTCTTCATCGATATATTTAATCCCTGTGGACCCAAAAGACACCATAGTTTAGTTAAGACTCGTTACAAAATTCAATTCTGTTGTGGTAATTTTGTTCCAAAGTATATTACCTGGAAACATTGGTAGTCGATCCCAGGAAGAGCATTCCGGTGAGGATGCACTTACAATCGTGTCTGGCGTATCTGTTTCTCGTACTGGAGTGGGTGTACGGTTGTCTGTTCGTGTTCTCTCAGCTGCAACAAATTACAAAAGAAAGAAAAAACATTCATTATAGCCCACATGCCATCAAATGTGTGTGTGTGCACAGTGCACATTGATACGTGTTTCTTATGATCTACGGAGATGTTGAAAAAAATAAGAGAGGAGAAAATCATACGGAATGTTCCCATCTTCGGAGTTGCAAACTCTTGATAGTAGAAACCGCGGTGAGTGGGCAGAGGCTTCGGAGCGGGTTTTGGAGTTTCACTTCCAAAAGGTCGTGCACTGTAATGGTCGGACTTGTTCGGCAAATTCCCTTTCCCGAACGGGCCGACAAGATCTCCATGAAAGCTGTTGTAGGGCTTGTTGGCGAGCTTCGCGTAATCTCCAGTCCCGTACACTGCACACACGTTGTAGTTGTAGCCCAACTCCGGCTCCACAATGCCAATCGGTGAGAGTTGGCGAAGTTGAGTCATGAAATTTTCCAGGAACCCGTCAAAATCATCTTCAGCTCGACCCACTTTACGTGGCCTCTTCTTCGACACGGGACTCTCCTTGCTTGCCATACTCTGCTTCCTCTTGCTCGCTTGGTATTGCCGTCGTTTCTGTTTCTTCGCGTCGTCATCCCCTTTTTTGGCATCTGTCGATGAAAAAGGAGAGAGCTCAAACTTGATACTTGATTTTCACAATAGAAATGTATATAAAACGTGTAAAATGCAAAGGCTAAATCCCGTCAGTCCTACCTGTGGAGGTTGTTTGTTCCGCCGAGCTTTTATCATTCTGAAGCATGTGCTCTTCAGCTTCCCGCACCACAGCGATGATAGCCTCTTGACTGGGATCTGTCGGTGGAAGTACTTGCTCAACAATTTGAGGCTTTATATCAGCAAGCTCCGGTATCGGTGGCGTGCAACTTAAGGGTAGACTTGCTTGCGAGCATTCTACGAAAACATAAATTCGAATGATCACATTGATGAAAGTTTTAAAAGCAAAGGATGATGATTACAAAAACTCTTGCACAAAAAACGGAGAAATACTTACCATCAATTGACATCGGTTCAGCTTTTATAACGGGCCTTGTTAGCGGTGGAGTCGTAATCGATGTTGGAGTGGCTGGAGTTGGTGGTCTAACCACAGGACTCGGGTGAGGTATTCGGGTTGCTGCTTCCGACAAGTGAGACGAGATTGTCCCCGTCGGTCGACTGTGGAGACATGATGTCAATGAGAAGCCTACATTTTCCGATGTTTGAGTCATGCTAGCGCAACCCGTGTTTTGCAATAACTGCTTCAGCAGAGCATTCTGCGATTCCCCCTCTCTGGTTTGCTGGAAATTCCCACCTGAAGTGGGAATTGTTGTTGGGATCATCCCAGGGATCGTCATATTCTGTAACTGAGCCATCATGCTCAAGTTCGACTGATCGTTCATCAAATTCGACATTTGAGCTGCGGGTATTGAGAAGGTCTGCACTGTTGGCATTTGCATCCCATGAGACATTTGTCCTTGTGCTGGATGCATGGCAACCGTCACGTTAGACTGCATTTGATGATGATGTGACGTGGGAACGGCAACCATTCGATTTTGCATGCCAGGGTGAACTGGAGCATTTACCGGGTTCGCAGTGTAAATCACTGTTGTCGATGCGTTCGACTGCATTGATGGGGTGACCAAGGTTGGGGTTGGAGGCTGAGAGTGGCTAGCGAGCGTGGAAAAGGGGACAGACGTGAAGGCAACTGTGACTGTTGTAGATTGAGGTATCATGGAATGTACAAAATTCGACGGTGGCATATGATTCTGAGCAGAGGTGGATGCTACAGGTAACAAATTCTGGTTAAAAGGCATCGATGAAGGTACACTGCTGGGAGCCATGGTTTGGTGGGCATGAACAGGCGGAAGGGGATAAGATGATGAGGATTGCGGCATGGTTGTAAATGATTGCGGAGGATGTCCAGACATATTCATCGACTGAAGAACTGGTACCGGTGGTCCTGGTAAAGGACCAGATGACGTCATTATCTGCTGATGTGGACCCCCATGCATCGTAGTCGGTGGACCACCAAGCATCGTGGTCGGTGGACCGCCATGCATCGAAGTCTGTGGAAGGGTTGGTGGGGCAGCTGCTACCGGTACCGAAGTTGGAGGGATGAACGTCACGGAGGCAACAATCGGGGCCGAACTCGGCGCTGACACCGCTTGAACTTGTGCTCCAAGCGAATTGGCGCCAGAGGCTAAATTAGGAACTGAAGAAGGTGGAAGGTGCAATGTTTGAGGGGCCAGCG
This sequence comes from Heteromurus nitidus, assembly GCA_034687055.1. Taxonomy (NCBI): domain Eukaryota; kingdom Metazoa; phylum Arthropoda; class Collembola; order Entomobryomorpha; family Entomobryidae; genus Heteromurus; species Heteromurus nitidus. Next base: position 6,413 of record JAQFZW010002395.1, on the reverse strand, counting down.
TTGTCGCTGATACTGGCGGTAATGAAACAGGAACTTGAGGTTGCATAGAGACAGGAATTGGAGGAATAGTTGAGGGTATTGGAGCAGGAGTTGATTTCACTGCGGTCACTTGCGCTGGGGCTAGAACAGGTAAAGGTGTCTGTGGCTTTATCGATGTAAACGCCATCATTGGCTTCGAGCCAATGTGCGGTTTGCCTTGAGAAGGTGCCTTCACTGGAGTGGACACAGCGGCGATTGAGTTTTGCATGAGAGCTCTCATTTGTGACGAAAGCATGCTGTGATTCCTCGCCAAGGAAGGTAATGGTCTTGGTGGAAGCTTGTGCTGAATAGAATTCAGCGGCTTTAGTGGAGGCGGAGCTGCTGATACAGCGTTTGTTGTCACAGATGCAACTGTCGGACCTGATTTCGTTGATGGAACAGGGGTCGGTGGTGTTGTTTCTTTCTGTTTTGGAGTTTCCTGTGGCACACTAGCCACCGAAGGAGCCGAAGTAGTCATGGAAGGATTAATAGATGCGAAAGCTGAAGAAGCCATCCCAACCTGCCCAGAGGTTGTAACAAACGCAGATACTGACGCTAACGAAAACGTGTCCGTCTTCACTGGCTGAGGAGGAGCTGGTGCTGGAGCTGGAGCGGATGTAATCAAAGTGGCATTTGAGGTTGTAGCAACTTGTACACTATTTGAGATCTCACTATTCACGGTCACAATACTCGAATGAGTTCCATGTTCTGAGGAGTTCGCCACAGTGGAACCATCAGTAGTGGTGACATTGGTTTGCGACGCTGATGACTCGCCGTCGACACACACAGGCACTGGAGGCTCTGCCACAGTCTCATTCGGTTGCGAGTTCGTCACAGTAATACTTGTCTGGGTGACTTCCTCTGGAGTTGAGTTCGCATTGCTCGTTGGAACACTTTCACTAATTACGGAGAATGGGTTGCCCCCTTTCAAGCCCATTTTGTGCACACCTTCCGACCAAGAAAACGTTGGGAAAGGTAAAATCTGATGATTTTGACCGCCACCTCCTCCAGAATTTGTGACGATATACTCGCCATGAGTAGGTGTTGTAGGAGCGCACGAGTATGGGTGTGGAGTTCCTGGAAAGGACTGAACCACGTGCACATTCGCTCCATCTCCTCCCTCCAAGCTGAATTGTGTGTTGTCCATCGGATTGCCATGAATATTGCCACCCTGCATCCCGTCAAGACTATGGCACTGCATCATATTAGAGCCGATGGGCGTATGCGGTCGACTTCCAGTGGTGCTTCGAGGTGTCAAAGGATTCTCCACACTTTGTGGTCTGTCCGTCATTGGGCTTGGCGCACCAATACTACTGCTCCCTGACGGCCTTCTCATTGGAGACGACACAGGGGACACTCTGTTCTGCACCATCATCACCTGGTTACTTGTAGGACTGCCTAGTCCTCCAACTGGGGTCATCGGAGAAGGACTCCTCATACTCCCACCCATGTTCATGTTCATGTTTGTACTATTCGGACTTTGCGTTGGAAAGGGAACTCTTGCATTTGCATAATGCTGACCTCCCGGTGACATAGGCATTTGAGGTGGATTAGGAAAGTTTTGTGGTCCCTTGACACGGGCGAGAACGTCAGGAGTTATTCCAACACGTTGAAACCTGGGCGACATGGAAGTCAAGATTTTCATTTGCTCTTGAGGTCCAACAGCACGCATTCTGCTCATTCCTTGGTTGTCAACGAAGCCAACAGCTCGTTGCTGATGCATCGGGATCATATTCGGATTGATTCCTCTCACAATCATTATCCCTTGCGATGGTTGGTTGACATTTCCAGACTGAGACACTATGATTTGATGACTTGTCACGTTCGGCGATCCCATTCTCATTTGCACCTGTTGCTGGCCTGGCATCCTGTTGGGTGGCATTTGAGGTTGCATTGGACGCATGTTTGGATCGCTTGTTGGGCTAAATGGCATGTCGTCCATTGGATGTTGTCCAGGATTTACAACTACTCTCGGAGACGTTTGAGATAAAGATGCCGAATGAGGTCCGGGACTTGGCGTCATTGGACTGGCCATGGGAGAGTGTTGCATCAGTGGAGAAGGTGCTGGTTGCATGGAAGGCGAGTTTACTAGCATTGGTGACTGAGGTGTCGAGTGTAAGGGGGAGTTAGCTGAAGGTCCTAGAGGTGACATTTGGTTCTGCATACTATTCTGAGGTGGACCCCCTTGATTTCCAGGATTCATTCCCATCATTTGCTGCTTCTTCTGCTGTTTGGTGCGATAGTCCTATTCAAATTAGGACAGGTAACGGAATTAATATATTTACAATTCAACTGGGATACAGATTATCAATACGGTGAACAAAACAGGGTACCTGAGTTAGTAGGCCGTGCTGACGGGACTGCTTTCGGGCTTGGTCAAGTTGCTTTTGCAGGCCTGGAAGCTCACGGTTAATCCTCTCCAACTCTAAATTGTCAGTTTCATTCAGCGACGCTCCTGTCTTTTTCAGCTGACGAACCTTGCAGTTGATAGCCTAAAAATGAAATAGTATTTGAATGATCATTACATCAGTAATTTGGCTTCTAACGCCTCAGCTAAATGGTGTACTGGGCATAAATGTATACCTTCTTCTGTTTCCTCAATTTTGTCACGTCCGTTTCGACACATTTTAACTGCATCGTGAGTACATTTTGCTGATGGAACAACCACTGCTCATATTGCACTTGTTGTTGTCTTTCCTGTTCCGTTGTTGGATGTTCCGGTGGATTTGGTGGAGGTGGTAATGGGGTCAAATGCATTTTTTGCCCTCCCGGTTGATTGGAACCGGGTCCTCCTCCAGGCTGCATGTTTTGCATTCCCGAGTGATCCATTGCTTGCGGAGGTGGATTTAGCGGAGGACCATTCGCATTCCCGTCCATCTGCCACGTGTTGCCGCCTTGCGACGGATGCACTTGGGTCAGTCCTGCAGCACTCCTCACAAATACACCTGGCTGCGTTGGTATTGCAACTGATTGCCCTGGAAAAATTGTAATTATTTTTCCGTCAGCACCTTGGGCATTCTGACTGCGACCAGGTAAATTTGGATGTGCTCTCGTACCGACTATATTTGGTATATTTGGCGGTGACAGACTGACAGGAAGGTTGGATGAGGAGAGAACATCAGCCTTGAGTCGCTCGAAGTCAATATCACTCAACAACGGCTCCTCTGGCGCTGCTCCCATCAAGCCCGGTGCAGGGATTTGCTTCTGCTGCTCACGTTTCTCCTGTTCCAATAAGTCCTCCAATAGCAACGGCTGCTCCTGAAATAGCCAATAGTCTCCTGTTATAACCATTTTTGTCAGAACTGGAAGAGGAGGTGGAGGCGGTTCCGTCAACAAGGTTCAAGAGGAAAACAGTTTTTTGCGAAGAAGCCTGACAAAATTAGTAGTTGAGCATGTCACTGAAGCGACTAGAAATGATTTCTTTTACCTGAAGAAGAAGTGTTCTACGTTGAGTCAAGTGTAAGTGGGTATTAGCATTAGAGGTCATAGTAGGAGAAGCGAGTGAAGGTTGTACAGGCCGAATACCGACCCCGACTCCTGAAATAGGATTCCGTAGTCCCGCACTCAGAGCCGATACCGGTGGAATATTGGGAATCACACCACAACCACTCCTAATCCCCATCTATCCCACCAATACATACAGCAAAATTGTTAAGCGAAAGATCAAGTCAAGTGTGGAAGGAACAATGCAAAAAAAATTCTGTGAGACATGTAAGCGCACCAACACCAACGAGATGTCAGTTTTTACTTTTCTTATGTACACAAAAAAAAACCCAATGAAAAAGAAATGCACAAACCTGAGGCCGTCCTGGGTACGGAGGAGGAGGTCCAGGATAGGGAGGTGGTGGAGTTGGTCTCATCACGTGCTGTTCCCCTGGAGCAGTTGTGTGAATGAAGTTGGAGCTAGTTGGAGACATGATGGACACATTTGGTTGACTTGTTAGTGCATCCGTCACTTTGGTAATACTGGAAGTCTTGGCAAGCCCACTGAAATCCCCTGGCATGCCTTCTTTCTTTTCATCCCTGAAACAAACGTTACATATTTTATTTTATGTCCAGCATGTATAAGCTAGTCTTGGAAGAGCCCTTGATATTATAGAAAGCCGTACTTTTCAGATTCTTCTTTTCTTTGGAGATCTTTCTCTTCCTTTTCATCTTCCTCAAGGTCCAAGTTATCCAGGATGTTTGTCTTCCCACCCCCAATAACGTCATCCATTTCAGAATCTGCATATTCCAAAATGTTGAAGTCGTCTCCCATTCCGAGCAGTTCATCATCGTCCATCCCAAGATCTGCGAGTTCGGAAGCTTCCCCTTCCACTCCCTGCTCATTATGCTCTTGTTCTAATTTCTCTAATGCCTCTGTCACACTGTCGGGCAACTCTTGATGGTCGGTTGCCATCGACGATTGAGATACGGCTGCCGTTGTTTCCGTGGTAGGAACTGCGGTCACCATTGGCGACTGCTGTTGATGGGAGGCATGAATGTGGTGAGGGGAGAGTTGAGGGGAATTGGCTGGAGGTGGAAGTTGTTGCGGAGTGGTATTCAATGGACGTCCAAGTTGTTGAGCAAGCATCGGGGAAGTGGACACAGAAACTCCTCCGCCTATCGAGTTTAAATATAATTTGAATGTCAGTCAAAAATGATTCATTCTAAATGTTCGTTTCATTATCATCATCTTTGAAAAGTACCTGGCATGGGTGGTCTTTGCTGCTGGACAACTAAATGATCGTACGGATCCAAGGAATTGCGCATAGGAGCATTTCCTGCGAACTGATTAAACCCAGGTGGTCTTTGGGGCATGCCTTGTTGTACCAATATTCCTCGTGCCTGATGCTGTAAAAGAATTCTTGCCCTTGGGTCCATATTCTGAATAAAGTAAAGAACACAAACAAAATTTAGGTGGCTGCTTTTTAATTAGGCAAAAAGTGGGAAGTTTAGTCTGCCTTACATGAACAGGAGAAGGTCCACCGGGAGGTGCTCCTAAGCGGAACTCTCCCATTGGTCTTTGACCTCCGTGAGGTGACAGCTGAGCCACATTTCCTGACATACGCGCATGAGATGGGAGCAAAGGCTGACGAAATTCTGCGATAGAAACACCCTGTTGCGGGGCATTTGGCACGCCCATCCTCAGCGCTGACTGGTTATCCATTCCTTGTAATTTGTTGGGATCTTCTGTGAAACATTTTTTACCTGAATTATAACGATCGAGGGAAATAATTAAATGGGAATTTTGAATAGACATACCATGCGCCCATGGTGCAGGAGGACGGTTAGAAGGCACATCACCATGACTCTGTGGCACTTGCTCTTGCTCCAGTCTTTTGATTTGTTGTGTGACCAACAATCTCCGCAAATGTTGCTTCGCTTCCGGTGTTTGAGGTGAGGGGTTCGGGCGTGGCACATTGTTAACATCTTGGTCGCCTCCTTGTGGCACAGGACTATGACTGAATTGGTCCGTGATCACCTTCTGCTGATATTGATCGGACGGAGCAAGTTGATCTTGATCAAATTGTCGAGGAGTCAAGGGTGAATGTGGCACACCGTCAGATTGCGGAGTTGGGGGATTCCCGTACACATCGTTTTGCAGAGGGATTCCTTGTCGTGGCTGGTGAGTGAATGGCAACCGAGCATATAACGGTCCTCGAATGTTCTGAGCATTCGGCGGTGCATCCGGTCTTCCTGAATACACTCCAGATGGAGAAGGTGGAGGCATTGCTACTGTCATATTTGGAGGTCTTGGACGACCCATAGGCAAGCTGGTGGGGAATGGAGGTCTTGCCATCGGAGACGGAGAATGTGGGCTCTGAAATAAATCAAGCACATGAATAGTGAGTCTTTAGCAGCTCATCCATTTCAACATAATAAATTTTATTATTATTCCCAATTTACCTGTAACGGTTGTCGCACGCATTCTATTCCACTGGACACCGACGTTCCAGACACCATCATTCTCGGACCCATGCCCATACCCCCCGGCGACGGAGCGAATGACATTGGTGGTGTGCCAGGCATTCCAACTGGACTTCCAGCGAGAACCCCATCTTTGTGTGGGTCTCCTTGCATACGTTGGTCCGATAATCCGACAGACTGTTGTTGCTGATGTTGTTGCTGCTGACGTTGAGCCTGTAGTTGTTTCCACTGTCTTTCCTCTTGTGTTTCAACTCTCGCATTCTTCGGCTGACCAGAAGGTAGTTTGTCTTGGTCCTGAAATATATTTTTACGAGTCCATTAGTTCATACCTGCATTCCGTTTATTTAGCAAAAAAAAATTCCACGTTGCAAATAAAATGACATCCAACCAATTCCAAATTAATGGATTTCTACAAAAGCTGGAGTTTGTACTAAGCATTCCCACTTGAGATATCGTAATACCATGAAAAGCGAGACAAGCTGAAG
>JAQFZW010002394.1:0-17671 GCA_034687055.1 Heteromurus nitidus | reverse complement strand
GTACAATTGAGGATCGCTTGGAAATAGCAATATCGCACCAGGAACGCATTGGAATCGCTTTGCAATGTTTATTGGGCATTTCCCAGACAAATTCCTTCCGTTTCAGGGTTAAACCTTACAAGTTCGACATGGATAGCAGACGTCACTCCGACTTAAACTATCTCATTCTAGTCTTGCATTATTTGGGTAGCTGCTCCCTCTTACAATGTAAAATTAAGATAGTTCTGGAACAGTTTGTTCTGCTCCTCCTCCAAACTATTTATTTCATGAGGAAATTTTTTAACATAAGTATTTCTGAGACTGAATGGAGAAGCATATAAGCAGCCAATTTGTACTTTCAGCGTGGGTATATCATCATATCGTATACCTCATTAAAACCATATCGTCAGAGCCATAGGGTTTCAAGTTTCTAGAAGGAACAACTTCTCATCCGATCCGCTCCGCTTGACTTTCACTTTAGAAAGTTAAAGTTGCCCATGTTTACTTACACCAAAGCTCATCGTCAGTATAATACCGAATGCTGATTTGACCGACATTGTCTTTAGGTACGTATATTGCGCATACATGCATTTTTACAGTGTGTACATTCCATCGGGAAATATTAAAATCCTGAACGCAAGTAAAAAAAATAAGAATATCAATTATTCTTTACGCAATATATGCCAAACGTAGCAAAAGATCTTCGAAACTGATATTTGATGAAATATTAATTCATCAATGCTCTTGAAGAAGTACGCTTCAGATATTTAATTCCCACACAGCCACCTTTAGCCTTGGCAAAAGAGTTCGAATTGGGAAAGTATGTCAGATTAGGAAAGCATATTTTATTAGCCGCAGCGAAGAAGCAGCAGATAACTTAACTTCGCCCACCATCTCCATACTCCACAATTATGAGCTATAGGAACATTATGTGCAAACTGCAAATGTCCCCCGCCCACACATTACCTACGTATGCGTGTGGTAAGCTCATATATTAATAGCATAGCATATCTAACACAAGCGACATGCTTGAAATAGAGCAAAGACCCATGACCACTAGAAATGACGCATCTGTCAATCTTGTGACCCGTGTCTGCGTTGGCTGTTTGGTTCCTGGATTGTTTGTCAAGTTTCATAAGCCAATGTAGGAACACGTATAATCGGATGATCATAGCCAAAAATACGCATATTATATTTATGCAAAACAAAAAATTAACAAGCACTCAGTACGTCAACATCGCACATCACAATCGCAAAAACAAATACTTTTTATCTTTTAATTGCTGGCATAAGCAATACACAGAAACGACCACAAATGACTTTTTAATGAAATGAATATTCGTCAGTGTTTACCTCTTCTACGCTAAATGGTTGCTGCTGATGTGCATCATTGGCGGCACAGACGCTGACAAATGTCACGTATCCGAGTAAAAAAGCCAGGAGCAGACTCTTTGAAGAAGGAGCGTAAAGGCATGTGTTTCCAGCATGACGTATCCTTTTGCTAATTTCCATTACGGAACGTGGCTGATGCTGCTGCAGCTGGGCCTGGTCACCACTAGAATTTCGATGCTGTTTACGAGAGCGGTGATGATTATCGGGGGAAAACTCTGATGAACTCCTATCTCCTCTTGAGGTATTATGCAGTAGAGTACAGTGTTCCTCTTCCTGGTTAAATCCGCGCTTCTCATGCGAATACGGATAACTTGTTGATATGCACTCACTTCCAAATCCAGACATATTATTCCTTTGTTCAAAAACAACTCTCTAAACGATTCCCAACAACTTCTCCACGAGGGTTTTTTTTGCCTTTTCAACAAAGTCTAGAAAGTGTTACTCGACTTCAACTTTTTGTTCTGTATATAGATATCCCTAATCGAATTAGATTGGTCGCAGGTATGGGGTAGTCAATCAGAAAAAGTTATTCAACTTTAATTTCATGAGAGAAACTCTCCTACAAACAATAAAATGGAGAGTGCAAACGCAAACAACTTATTCAACACTTTCTCAAAGAGTTGAAGACAAAAAGCATTCAATTTCGATCAAAACTCCACTTTTTGATTTGTGTTCCTGGAAAAGATAGTAGCCACTTTGAGTACCTTTTTTTGCACTTTCCCACAGTCTTTTGAAGTTTGAATAAAGAAATACCAAATATGCTCCCAAAACGATTATTGATGTGTTTTTGTCCAAAGTTACGTAAACAGGATATATATTTATATTTAAACCGGAAAACGAAGAATACTTTTTGCTCTCTGTTTCAAAGTCGACGTTTTTTCTTTCCTTCGAGTTCGGCTCAGTGAATTTAATACAAGTTTTCTGTTTTTTAAAATTTGATTTGACAAGTTTTATGGCGTAGGTGTTAGGATGATATCAGGGAACTTGGGCGAGTGAAAGTTGATGCGGGTACAGTGGTAGTTAACCAAGCGTTTACTGTTCAATTTGTGAAGGTATTAAGATAAGATCCCGTATGCATTTTTCACGGGCAGCAAATATTTATTGTTACGTATATATGGCTGCTTAACTTCCGAGAATGTAATAAAATTGCCGAAAACTTGAGAGGATGAACTTTCTTCCACAACGACGTAAAGTAGACCGTCCCTGAGTAATAATACAATCGCTATTTCCCCCGAAAAACTAAATATTTGTATGTTTCGAGAAGAAAAAAATAAGAGTTGTCTTGTTTGGTGCAAGACTCTGAAGAGGACTGTGACATGGGTTGAGTGCCTCAGCTCCGTTTTATATATACGGAAGAAGCACGCTCAACCAGTTTTTGCTCGGCTTTGTTGTTCTGTCCTGTGATGAAAGCCTACGAACAGAGTATACATATGCATGTAAGTAAAAGCAGTAAAAACCAAAAGGAACTTGTAGACGCTTTTCAGCCAGAGCTTGTATGCTCTTGGCAGGGCAAGAACGCCCGGATTGTAGAAAGAGAAAGAGCTGACGAACTGACGGGCATTTAATGCGTGCTACGATGAATCTATATGAATAACGTGCAAATCAAAAAAATGAAAGTGGCGAGCATAGTGCAACACCTTTCTGTCTGTTGCAATTCTGTTCTTTTAAAAGTACGAAGATGCCCCATGGGCATACTTGAAAGTGTGTATTGACATCTCAAGTCACTCGGGGTTGGAGATTCGGATTCTTAAAAATGTGGCATAAATTTATTCATATAAAGGGTACTTATTGAACTCCCCATTAACTAACATCCATAAGCCCTACCTGGACCTACAGACAGACAATCGTTATTCATAAATATTTATTGGTAAACCAAAACCTACTAAACTTACATAATATGCGGGTGATAGTGATGATGATGGTGAGTGCGTAGAGTAGCACTAAAAGCATTAGAAATCCGATATGATGATGGAAACATGAAAGTAAATAAGCTGATTTATGAAAGAATCTTATATTTGATGTATTTTCGGTTGTTTGGTATGTCCGTATTCCAATAATACAGCTAAATTTATTTTCAACCAATATGCATTATTGCTATGTAGTTTATCTACAAAACGATCGTATAACAATAATATTTTTGGAGCGAGTATTTTAATACATTGAATATATTTAGTATGTGAAAAAAGAAAGAATATTTTCCACATACAAACATCAACCAACATCATCATCATCTTCTTCTTGAGTGCAGAATGACAACGTATATTCCCCCGCCCTGTTACCCTTTTTCAGTTCACTTTTTCATTGGTTATATGTTGCATGCTATGTTGCAATAACTATCCGTTTCCGGTGTCAATATTTCGGGGAAGTAAAAGCAACCTAGCTTGCACCAGACAATGGATATTTTTTCGGCTCTATTTATGCGTCTCGAACAAAGGTCTTCCGTATTTACTTTCTTGTACAATAGACGCACCGCTAGCACGCAGTACTGCGACGTAACCCGACAAGAATAAATTGTTTTTGTGAATGTTTGCACTCAAAGAGGAATGCCCTTTTTGAGTTCATCTTGATCTTTTCATTTTCAAATGCGATCGAACGAGTATTTGATCTACAAATTGTTCCCATCCTAAAAGCTAAAAAGGAAATGATGTACTCCAACTCCTGAGTGTCATCAATTTTAGCAATTTATGCGGAAATAAAATAACGATCAGATAAGCTATATTGTCGCAAAATAATGATGGGTTATTAAGAGATGACGAGGAAGATAATATGCCAACGTAAACGTAATTAAATAACTTTAAGCCTCTTCTTAAGGGTGGAACTATTCACGTGTTCCTTATAGTCCCGAAATAGTCTAAACATATCTCGTATAAGTTTTCAATCAAAATTTTCCATCACTTATGAAACCAGGATTTGTGGTTGAGGTGCTTACGCCCGTGTCCGCGTTGTGTCAAATTCAGATGAAAACAAAACAAGGTCATATTCTTTTTAAACTACGTAAGTAGCAAAATTTAATGGAATACATTCAAAATGGATTTTCTCTCATTTAAACTGAACAGGATGTGTATGTGGGCCTGGAAAGGGCACTTGTGAAGAATGAAAGAGGCAATTTCTTCAGCCTACATTCAATAATTCATGCGGTGTAAAATTCCAAAGGCCAAAGAAAACGTCAAGGCTTGTATCTCGTAAAAGCCATGTAGCAAAGGTATGGTTTCTTCCTTTAGCCATAATGCAAGAACCTACCTAGCTACAACATGCATATGCATCTATACTTTACATGTCTCAAGACGAATTAGATTCTAATATCAGATACAGTTCAACGCAATTTGCATTTTAACTGTTCAATTAAAAGATTGCGATCCGCCCATTACACATTATTTAAGAATATGTATCCCAGATGAATTGTGTTGAAGTCCAATGTACCATTATAATACATAATACATAATACATAATATACCTACACATCGTTTGTTCCGATATTCAATGGACAATAGTTCAATTATATACATAAAATGCATTTGTTCAATTCCTTGAAATTTCTCTCAAATTCGTCATACTGAACGATAACTGTACGACGTACGACATCGCATTCATTTCACTTCACGAATTGCTATAGTTGGAAAACTACGTAAAACAATTTCATTTCTTAAAATTTTCAAGCCCAATCTTATTTTTGAGGTTAAGTGAGGAAGATCGGATTACCGAAGATCATACCTTATTAAGTATACGAATTCTTCATTCCTGACGTTATTTTGCTTATTCTGTGGCAATTTTCAGGTGAATCAAGATGTTCACTTCACGAATTGTCCTCTCGCTCTTGATTGTGGTAATTACACTTTCCATTATTTTAAAATCGACATATGTTCAGCACAATAACTTTTTCTAACTCCAAATTGCTATGCAGGCATTGATGATTCAACTAACCCCAGCGGGGACTGTCAAAGAAAAGCCCCTTGGGTTGAAAGCTGAACCAGCGAAAGCCGCTCAAGGAAAACATCCTGGTGCTTCTGGATCTGCTTCTGAGAAAGAAGTTTTCGTCAAGGTGGAACCTGTCAGTGTGAAAGAAAACATACAGGAGGAGCCTGGAATGGCTGCTGCTTCGTCAATGGTTGACAAAAACAATGGTCCAGCATTGTCTCCGGGTTCGACAGTATTTGAGGACAACTTGCGACCATTCTATTGATACACACATTCAAGATACGTCATGCAGATATTTTCTTCTCTTTTCTTCCAAATTTCATGAATTACAGCTGAATAAGTTGCAAAAAATGTCAAAGTAGTTTGTTTTAATTAAGAAACTAAATTTGTTATCCAAAACGAAATAAAATTATAAATAACAAAAGGCAAGTAGTATATTATTATATTTGCATCGGAGGCGTAAGAAATGCAGGGAGCAGACGTAGCAATGATCTTCAATCAAAATCATAAATGCATTTCCCTATTTATCGCATGACCTCATGCTCATTATTATCGTTTGTTGTAGAAATAAGCGTTTGAGATAATAATAATATGCAACTACTTATTAGATCATCACAAATGACATTGTACTGATTCTTGCAATTGTGCACACACACCCCCTTTCGCGAGTAAAATCCATACCTATATCAAATGAAGTGTTTTACGCACAAGTGCACACAATCTGATCAGAAAATTGCTACTGCTGATTAACTATTCTCATTGTCAACTTCCATTATGCATGCATAATTAATGACACCAATTCGAGTAAGCAAAGAGGGATAATATAGCACGTGTCTATATCGATTCACGAATCATCATCATGAAGTTTGCTCTTGCTCGTTGTTCATGATCAGTTCATGAGAATCAATTCATGGTTTTTCCCATGTAATTCGTACTCGTGAAAGCACACATCCAATTCATTGCACTCTGCCATTTAACATTCGATTCGATGATTCAGTCATCCCAGACGAATGTGTGCATTTAACTTGCGTTTACAGATCAAACCGCACCGCACTGGAATTTAATGTGGTGTGAACACACATTAAAACTACTCTAAACCCTCAAATACCCGCGTTTCCTTCGTGGTTTCGTTTGGTTTCGTAATGCATTTTGACCTGATTCTTTTCCCATGAACAACGAAACCTATGAAATCTATATGAACTTGTCTTGTGATACAGCGTAAAGTTCTTCGTCAAAGCTTTTTTGATCATAATCCATGTATGACAAAAGTGACCTTGTTTAGTAGCACTACCGAAAACTTTCCTGGTTTGGGTTTGGATGGGAAGCATTAGAAATGTTTTCAATTGGTGCATATTATAAAGCATCGTGTACACTTGTATCCTTAACCCCTATCTCTTTGTTGCTCAATGATGACATGTAAAGGTCATCTCGTCTTCTGTTTTATTATTTATTAAGTACATGAGATCAAATACACTGTGATGTGAGATGTGGGACCAGTTTTTTACTTCAGGAAGCTATTGAGAATTGCAAATCAATTACTTGTAAAAACATGGATGAACACACAAATGTGTAGGAATAATTAGCCTTTTAAATTTCATGAAGGATATGACATATGAAGGATATATTTGAGGCAGTGCAGCTCATGAAAAAAGTTTTTTAAATGATTGGACCAGCAGATTTATTCTTATCTCTGGTTGTGATTCAGAATAAATTTTTGTGGGATCTAGTAAATTTCCGAAAGGGGTTTGCTTAAACTTGTCACAAATCACATTGTTTCATTTGATGTTTGCTTATTGTCTTCCGGGTTAAAATTTTACACATTCGTAGTGAATTTTAAGTTTTTATGTAAACAAGCGTATGTTTCGAGTCGACTCATCTCCAGACACGTTCATATCAACCAGACAGTTGAGATCAATTATCGACCTATTGGCACATTGTATGGGAAACAGAAACAGATTGCATCTTACCAGACCACGGCTGATCTCAACTCGCCATATTTAGGGTCTCGCTGTTGGCTGGATCTTGAAACAAAGCATGCACTACCTATACCAGACATAGTGCACAGCACGAAGCCGACATTGTCTAATTTGGTCAACTTTTAATGGAAAAAATTCCTGTGGTTGACAAGCCTTCTTCAGATTTCCATCCCATGATGATGATACCCTCTTCCCAACAACATTAACACTTAAAATATCCAGGAGAAGCAGCTCTCATGTTCAAGCATAATAGAGAAGATGGATAGAGTCTTTTGACTTTGAAACCATCACAGCCACTCATCAAGATATAGTATCATGGATGATGTAATAACGTGCGACCTTCATATCAATTTTCTGCTTACTTAAGCTCAAAAGAGGGACGTCTATCATTATTTCCAGAGGAGAGGTGTTTAATCCACGGAGTGTTGGAGAAGAACAATGACGTGCGTCCGAGAGGGAGCACCGTGTGAATATTCATAACATAACATTTTGCCAGGTTTATATTTATGTGGGTATATTGTACGGTGAATGTAAGGAAGCGAAAATTGTTTTGGCTTGTCTAACAATCTCATCTATGAAATCCATTAGTAGAAAAGAGGGATTCTACTAAACCAGAATTATAATGAATTCACTGTTTTGTGAATTATAGAATTATAGTAAAAATGTACACCCACATTGCGTGAACCAAGTTTTTCGTAGTACATCACAACGGTGCAAAAATTTGTTGTAGGTTGTTTGCAAAATTCTAAGCAGCAAGTTGTATAATGAATTAATAATACTCCTATCCTTATGTACGTGCTCTTGAACAAATGCAGTTCTACAGCAAGAATTTAAACTTGCAAAATTTGCATGCATAGCGTAAACTAACTATAAGCGTACAATGGTAAACAAGACAAAACATGGATGAGAAAATATCTCAGGAAGCAATTTTCCATCACGATGAACTGAACATACACACAAAAGCACTAGCACATGCTTATACTTCTCTACGTATAAAAACGTTGGAATGCTCGAAATTTGCCCAAGCATACCAAACGTGCTGTACAAATATAATTCCAGGAGTTACCTCGTTGTCGTTACTCCAAAAAATCTGCCATGTGCTTCGACAGGTTTCTCATTTTTGCAACACTCATTCACGTAGGCGTAGATAGTCCAGAAGTCAATTTCCCTATCATAATCTCGACATGAGTTGATTTTGGATACACTGTTTCCATTGTCAATGCAAATCAATTGTAGTTAGACCATTTTTGCTTACTTGTTTTATTGACATTTTTAATATTGCACAATTCATATATCACACGTCTGCCCGTGAACAACCAGAGCATCTATTAAACAAACTGTGTGAGTCATTTTGTTTTGTGCCCGTATTACAAAAATAAACAATAAAAATGCAATGTTGACGCACACACGACATTCACACCAATTCCAGCCAACTCACGTAATCAGCAACATTTTAATGTGACATTCAAATAAACTAATGCATAAAACTGCGAGTGCATTTTTGTTTGTGTGAGAACAAAGCATATAGTGACGATATGAAGTACGCAGCACGCATACGTCTGTCCTAGTTTCCTCGTCAAAAATTGTCAACTAGTATTTATGGAGAAAAACAATTTTTGGGATGTGAAGTCGAAATATTAATGCTTATTATACATTTGGCAATATATAATATGTTTCATGTAAAACTGTATTTGTTAACATCTCCAAAATGATTAATGTTCCACTCCACTTTCCCGTGGCACAGATCAGATTCAAACAAGTGCGTCTGTGGTTAGGTTATGACTGTTTGTGTGTGTATGCAAATATCATAATGTTCTGAAACGGGGGAGTTACATGACATGTTATTATATAAGTTAGGTGCGATGTTTGTATCACTTGGCAGATTTTAACTTGTGGTCTCTCTCTCAACAACACAGCTTGCACAAGTGGCTGGCTGAAGTGACATACATTTTTTATTTTCTGGTTCCGCAGACTCGCCACTAGATCAGCAGTTTGTAAAACCACCATTCAGTTTCAGATCACAGATCAGTTCCCACACACAAAAGGTATACATGTATAAGTCGTTTGCTGAAAGTGAGAGTATTTATTGTGCTGAAAATCTCTTTGTAATTTGCTAGGAATTTTCGTCCATCGAGTGCGAGTGGTTTCCGCTTCCGGTGAAATAAAACATTTTGCCAAAAAAATAAAAATTAGCTGAATGATGTTCTTCGAGTGTATGTAACAATTGCATGGACAGCTACAGCATAAGTCAGTCACTTCAAAGAGGAAAAGCTTCAGGCTGACTCTTTAGTACTATTGACAAATAAGCATATCATAACGTTTTCACAAAAAGAAGTCATGCAAAATTTTTGACAAGTTGACATTTTGAAAAAAATATTTGAGCTTGAAGCTTTTGGTGCTTGGCGAGTTGAGTTGTATAGTCTTTATTCAAGAATAAAGTGACATGACTATGATAAAGTAATTTGTACGTGTCATCGTGCTCCTATTCCATTTTTAGAATTACTACACTACAGAGTAACAGTCAAATTACATTTGAAATTCTGATTAGTACAATGAAGCCTGCCTTCAAACTACTCATCTCGCGTAGACAACCTACGAGCATGAGGATGATTGTGATGATGATGCTGTCAGCGACGCTCCTTCTCACAACTGTCAATCTAGTTGACGCTCAACAAGGCAAACGAAATCGTGGTAAGTGCACTAAAGGCATCAAACATCATATCATATATTCACGGAAATATTGTGTACAATGACACCAGAACCAGCTTCAGCCTTGAATGCCTTGAATACGTGCATCATGTTTTTCCTTCCTTTTCCTCGGATTTTGTTCAGTAAGCAATATACCGAAAAGGATTTTACTCCCACGCATCATTAATGTGAACTAGTATCGCATAAACAAGCATGTTTGTCATCCTCATATAAATATGACACCTTCGCTAATAATTTGGGAGTAACCAAAAGTCTCTATACATTTCTTAAATTTGCATTTTGCAAGACTGGTCTTCGACCGTGTCAATGGTGAGACGACGTCATCAGCCTGGAGAATTGATATTTGCCGAGGAGTTCTATACATTGGATCCGAATGTGTGGGAACATGAAATCACCGTAGCTGGGAAAACTGTTAGTTTTTCACAAAATTTCTTTTTATATGTCGCTTCATTTATTCTTGTGAATAAAAGAAAGCTTTTTGATGCTTCACGAACACACACAAAAGGTTTTTGTGTGACATTTTGTTATGCAAATATAAGTACTTGCGTAAACGAAACGATGACATTTCCACGCTGGTGTCAATGTCAATAATATGACAAACGCGTACTTGTTTTTATTAAAAACTATGACTTGTTTATTTAGAACGGAGAGTTTCAGATGTACGACGATGACACGGTTAACAGCTACGTTCGAGATGGAATCTTGTACATTAAGCCAACAACAACGGCGGCAAGATTTGGGGAAAGGTTTTTGGAAGATGGAACGGTCGACTTTGGAAACAGGTAAAAAAAGAAAGTACCAAGTTCAGCTAATATAATGCCTTCAATAGATGAGCCCAGCCAGTCGACGCACGCAATAGGGGTTCCCTGCTACAATTTCATTACGAATTTATTATGCAAAAGAAGCATTTCTCCTGTTGCTACTTTATTTTCAAAAGTTTGACAGAGTCGTAAGTTTTCCTTTTCTCAAAGAGAAATGAAGAAGCTGAAATTCAATGTTCTTCTCATCAGCCCCCGTATTCAAATGGGAGGCTCTCACGCGATATTACATTACATCAGAGAGCACTAAAAGTCGATTTCTTTCTTAAAAACGAAAAAGCAAAGTTCATTGAAATTGAAGGATTGGATGTATGCGTTGATACTTTTTTGTGTATATTTCCAGATGTACGGATACCACTGGATTGGGTTGCAAAATGAGAGCGAAGCGTGGGAGTGGTGGAGATATTATCAGTCCGATTGTTTCCGCAAGAATGAATACAAGAAGCGCTTTTGGATTCAGATACGGTCATATAGAAGTCAGAGCCAAGCTCCCCAAGGGGAACTGGATTTGGCCTGGTATGTTGATTATGGTGGAAGCATTCATGTAAAAAAATGTTCCAGTTCGCATGAAACAAGTTGAATGATTTTTGGTCATTTGGGTGGATTGTGGATCAGCCACGTGTGTATTCCAGTGATAATTACATTTTCCATAAAATCTAATTAAGTGCATTGTAATGATCTCACTCGTATGCATTTGAGTAACTGCCATTCACAATTCACATTGTCAGTGGAGGGTGGGAGAAGAACAAGCATATTTACTCAGATAATCCAAAGGGATTAAGGAAACTTTAATTTTTGGGGATTTCCATTGAAATTATATTAAGAAGGTGGCAGTGAGACTCAAATTGGGCACAAATGCCACCGATATTTGTAGTCGCAGATGGAGAGAGTAAGTTGTAAGTGTACCGTTTTGCTTTTATGTGTAGCAATTTGGCTGATGCCTCAAGGAAACAAATTCGGAATGTGGCCACAGTCGGGTGAAATTGACATGATGGAGTCTCGTGGAAATAGAGTCCTCTTCTCTGCAGCTGGGGAAGACATTGGAGTCAACCAGTTTGGATCAACACTTCACTTTGGAATCAATCGAACAACGGATATGTGGAGACTTGCTCATTTTAAGAGAAACGATCCCTCTGGCTTCCACACCAATTTTCACAATTATGGTCTCATTTGGACTCCAGGTGGTTCTATACATACAGAAATATATTTATAACGTCTATACGTACGGACGAGGACGAGATAGTAGGAGATTATGTTTTCGCGCCTACGCAGAGTCAATTAGGCTTTAGAGACATTTAGAGAAGAAGCTAATTAATTAAGCCGCATAGTGGCATCTGGAAAGAACAATACGATTTTCTCTTTCATTGTAGACCAGTTGATATTTACCTTTGATGAGGAAGTTCTCGGAACTGTCACACCTCCAGAAGGAGGCTTCTGGCAAATGGGCAATTTCACCGGAGACAAGCTCTGGGACGACAATAAAATCTCTCCGTTTAACCAACCTGTAAGCAATCATCATATTTCGTTGAACTCGTTAAGCCTACTAACTTTCTTCGTCAATCATTGCTCTTTTCGCCAAAAAGGCAATTTCATTGGGATTGGGGACATTAGTAACTCTTGTTTGTATATACATGCACCCCTTTCAAAATACTAGTTCTACATAATTCTCAACGTGGCAGTTGGCGGAACTTCCGGCTACTTCCAAGAAAACACTTCTCCTCCAAAACCATGGAAGAATAGTAGCCCCACTGTACGTACCATTTTGATATTTAATCCGAGAGGGACAACCAGTAATCCAAGAAAGCTTTAATACGTATTTTTCTGACGTAGGCCAGACAAGACTTTTGGGAAGCACGAGACCAGTGGTTGCCTACGTGGGAAGATGAGAACTCGGCTCTTCAAGTGGATTATGTTCGCATTTGGGCCCTTTAACCCATATTTTGAATTAGGGATTTACAATAATTTCTTCGTGGTCATAAATTAGTATTTTAACATGCACAAGTTTAAGTCAAATATTTTTATACAGAAAAATATCATTAAAAATCCTTGAAGAGAATGAAGGTTCAAGGTGTATACTTAGCGATGTAATGATAATATTTTATGAGCATCCTTGCACTTGTCTGAGATGTAGGACAGGAAATGGCACGCAGAGATTTGATTTTTTACAACAGTCCATATGGATCTTTCGCATTAAATAATTCCTACATGAGACATTTAAACGGTAGAGAGGAGGACGGAATGCTCGAAAGTAGAAACTACGCCGGAGGACAAAGTATGAGCCTTCCTCCATCAAATTCATATTTTTACGTGAAATATTCATACACACTCATCTAGCAATTAGGGATTGTGTGTACTTCCGCTGGAAGTGCTTCTTAAAATAGCGTTATAGTGATCAGTTGTATTCCGGGAATGTGTTTCAACTACTTATGTGTATTTTTTGTCTTCGAAAACTTGTGTAGTTGGCAGTTGTGCTGTGCATTTTAATTTCAAAGTAAGCGTAACATATTGCCCACAATTTGCGACTGGTGATGCAGCATGGGTGTGGAGTGTGGAAGTGGAAGAGAAAAAATAATATCTGTGTGAGCCGTGTGAGACTGAACACACACTTTTCTTCTTCGAATCGTGACGTCTTCAGGAAGCGAGAAAAAAGTGTATTGTCTAAAATGAAATAGATTGATGGGTAAACAAACTAATGATTATTGTTTAATGAGAATTGTTCTAAATTTGGAAACTGTTTTTGTGTATGTGCAAAATTCGTATACTCTCAATAGAGATGGATCACTCAACGAGAAAAGTATGAATATGAATAGTCAGTCAATACATGCCACACAACACAAAACTCAATATTGAGTCTCACTGAAAGGTTATTTATTTGTCCCCTTTTCTCAGAAGTGACTGTTGCCTCGATCTCCTCTAGAAATATCGGATGCGACGCAAATTTCATTGCGGAGAAAAATTGGGGGCATATGAAGTTTAAGTTTTTTCTTGGAAACGTTTCGACGCTCTACTAGACACTACGCATAAAAATCTCATGTCACATGATACTAACAGTTATATTTAGGAGAGTTTTGTTTTAAAACGTAGGTGTGTGCTAAGTATTTTTCAACATGAATGACTGCAAATCATGTTGATTATCTTCAATATGGAATATTAAACTAAAAAATGAATAGACACGTGATAATTCACGCCACACATCGCATCAATCAAAACAGTGGGACGCCGACAGGGTGCAATTCTCCCAAATGTTGATTTTGTCTTTGCTCATGCTTGCGTATTTCGACTTTCGGAAATTAGCTACCTTTCAACACGGTCCTATGAACGTGAACGTGGAAGCGATGTTGGAAATTCGGAATATAAAGATGCACTTATCTCACTTATATTATACTCTATGTGACATGAGTGGTATCACAATAAACGCATAAATATGTAAGTTGTAGCGACTATATTTGTATGCCAGACAGCATAAAAATATGTTCGACTTGAATTCAAGAAGTGACGGATATAACGCAAAATGTCTTTCTTGGAAACAGCATTAGACTTGGAAGTAAAAAGGACACATTCATAGCCTTGTTGTCATTCATCAATGATCAATGCCACATGTACTCTCAAAGTAGCAAAAGTAAAGCTCTGTTGAAGTTGACAAACATGTCCAAAAGCATTTACTTGAAATATATCGACGAAACAAGCTATTTATGGTGTACAAAGTAAAGTATATACACGACTGCCACGTAATGGAAGTGGATCGCTAGCTGTCATTCGTGATCTGAACATTCTGAACCAGATTGGTAATCGTTTGTCTATGATTGTTTTACCAAGGATGAGTTTTTGTAATCAATAGCGCAGCGGCATTCAACGAAATGAATAAAAATGTTTTTATCAATAAAAAATATGAAATGGGCTGCCATGTGATAAGCTTATTGTACACACAGAACAAGATGCACATCGATCCGTATGAATCGATCGAGTAAAATTCGAATGTTTCATGCATTGATTCTGATATAATCCAATAACCGTTAGCAATAGGAAGTGACACTTCCAAGCGTTAGGGGTTCGCCTGATGACACATTGTGCCCACACACACATCTTCCGTGGGCGTTGACCGATCGCCCGTTCGTTGACTTAAACTTCGTCACTAATATTATCCTACTACCACTAATGATTGCATTTCATGAAAATGAAAAGTTTGCGAAGAGTCTGAAATTTTTTATGATTGTATGAAAGTTTCTTCTCGAACAAGCAAATGCGAAAATTCAACATCCAAACTTATCGAAAGCTAAGTAACTGCTTTCTTGGCTTTGCCGTAACATCACAGAAATATAAAGCAACAGATATGGTTAACTACACTACGATTGCATAATCCAGTCTTCCGGTTCACACTCACACATTTGACTTTAACAATAGTGTTTTGCATTTTTGCATGGCAATACTTTCCAAACTAATTTCAGTTCCTAGTTCCCCACAGAACTTCTTTCCACGTTTCCATTGATGTGTAAGAAAAACTTGATTCTTTCGTGTGATGAATGTGATGATTTGACTGCATAAACTACGCGGGTTACTACGTACTTATGTTGCTGTTGCAAATATGTTATGAATTTCGCCATTCATCTTGACTTGATCCTTTATAATGAGATACGCAAGTTTCCTACTGAATTTGCGTCATCCATGTTTTGTCACTTAATTCATTGTGACATCTTAAATTAATTTTGTCAATAATATTTCTATTTTCAACGGATATTAGCAGTAAATACTCTAATCAAAATATAATTAGTTACACTTTATATCCAGAAATTGAATCTTTTTGTATCCAATTGTATGTGCTCAGTATTAAAACCTCTCCGAATCTCCCTTTATTTTCGGCTGAAACATTATGTCAAGGAAAATGGTCGGTATGGACTGTATAAACTACCTCTCGCATTTGTGTCGTTTATATAGGCATTAATAAAAGAAACAAGTCTACCGAATCTCTTTCATTCTGAATTTGTAGTATATAGGATAAATTATCTATTTTCGAAGACATTAGATCTCATTTGTCACAATTATTATCTCATTTTAATTTTTCTGTACCTACCGGACGTGTCAAAGGTTACTTCTTTTTTATCGGCACCTAACCTATCATAGCCTCTGATTGTGTGTAATTTAATCACCGTCAAAAGTGTAATAGAATATTGCGAGAGTGTTAATATTTAGTTTGCTCTGTTTTAGAATTAAATTGTCGTAATTTGCAAAGTAGCAAAAATCGATTTCCATTTCACTTTGGTTTAATTCCCACTTATTTTGATCCACATTTAATTGCGAAATTTTATACCCTGTTTCCCTGCATTTTAGCAAGTTGGACAAAGTGAAAAAGATGCAAGTGAGCAAGTTTGGAAGAACTTACAATTAGACCCGAAATTATTACGAGGTTAGATGAGGTTATTACGAGGAAACATCGAGGATTACGAGTATGATATAAATATCATCTCATGTTTCTATATTATTTTATAACAATAATACACAACGTATTTGGTGTACGAAGGATTGAAACAGCATATTTAATCAACTTATTATGAAGTATGAAACAATTATTTTCATAATTAATTATAAACAGGATTTTTGTGGATGTAACCCACTCGGGTGACATATTACGAAAAAGATTTGGGGTAACAAATTATAAGAAACTATGTTTGATAAAAACTGAATTTAGAATATCAATTACAGTAAAATGCTGATGATATATTTCTACATGGAACAGTTTTTGAGGTTCACGGACAACAGTAACAAAAAAAGAAAATCGCATAATTGGAATTCTGACACTAATTGACTTTGATCTCTTGCGAATCAAATAGAAGTACTCTAATAGCATATCGCATTTATACGTCGATCTTTTTCATAAAAACACTGCTCATCTTTCATCCCTATTGAACATCAGATTACATGTGAAAGTTATAAAGGTGAAAATGAAATAATTTAAAACAAAACGTTTACATACGTAGTAAACTGATTTTCGTTGGATCGAGATCCTTGATGCACTTTCGTAGTCGATCAGGAATCATATAGCATCACATCCATCTAGCAGACAAGCTACAATGGTTACCTAAGATCCTGGACTGACATCTTGTAGGTTGTAAACTTAACTTTGATAAAAGTCTTTGTTCACCGAACTTTGCCGAATCACATCAACGCATCAAGTTGAGAAATTTTGCGTTAGAGAATACTCTCAGTCTTTCCCAAAAGGATGCAACAGTGCTCACGGATACGTATGTAACAAGTTACCAAACTGAACAAATATTATTTTCTATTTTATTCCCAATCAATATTATAAATTATATTACAACATTTTCATTCACTACTCAGTTTTTTATAATTGATTCCTCTCGTGTTCCTCCAAACTCCGGTGTTAGTTGGTCCGCATCAATTATGTCCAGTAAAGCCTTTCTCCAAGATTTTGGGTCAAGACCGTAGATTTTCATTGCTTCTCTTGTTGGTGGACTCTGAGCTTCTCTGACTAGCTGCGCAATTGCATCAAATACTGGAGGAGCTACATACGAAGAAGTTTTAGAAAAATTCGCATTGTCATACAGATAAATCGTTGTCATAAGTTAGTCCAAAATCAGAAAACTGTCTTTTATTAATCCTTACTTTCAACTAATAATATTTTATCAGCCATTCCAGGGAAGTGGTTTTCATATGAGTCCACAAACTCGAGGATGCTTGAAATACCTGCAGCAAACCAAAGAATTACATGAAAAACTAAACAAACACAATATTTTTTTACATTCAAATGGAAAAGTATATGATTTCGTGTCCACCTACATCTTGGGCAGCCATAGATAGATAGATAGATAGATAATTTATTTAAAGTGCTTGGATATCAGTTGTATAAGTCACAATTGGTCTCCCTAT
>JAQFZW010002393.1:0-17690 GCA_034687055.1 Heteromurus nitidus | reverse complement strand
ATGCTCTTTTCAGATATGGAAATGGATTTTCAAAAATATTCATATGCATATGCGTTATCCAGAATATAAAATAGTCCGGCTATATACGGAACGTTCCTTAGTACTAATTTTATCAAGTAGCTTTTTCCTATTCACCGAGTCAAAAGCCTTTCGTAAGTCAATTGACACAATAACACACACCATTCCCACGTCAACTTGTCGTCTAACATAATCTGTAAGCGCAATCATGGCATGCTCAGTAGAGTGACCAGCCCTAAAACCAAACTGACATTTTGACAAAATGTTATTTCTTACAACAAAATCGTTTAATTTAAAATACATTATTTTCTCCAATAAGAGTAGCAAGCACGGTGTTATACTAATTGGTCTGAACTGGTCTGGGCAATTTGCATTTTCGCATTTTGGAACAGGTACCACTCGCGCAATCTTTAGCTCGTCCGGAATTTCTCCCGTGAACAATGACTCCTGACAGAAATTATGTAAAACATCAAGGAAATGTGGTACAGATACTAATCCATCAACAATGAATTTCGAAACACCTGTTGTATCGAGTGCCTTACAACTTCGTTTTTCAAAGCTTTCCAACCTCTAATAACCTCAAGTCGAGTCACATTTATAACTTGGAAGTCAGAGACATTCGTTGGTAAGACGTAACCATTCATAGTATCATACGTACTAGTACCAGAAGGAAACCCCATTGTACAATAATAATTATTTAATTCGTTAGCATCAACATCCTCACTCAATTTACAGTTTGTCTTGAACTTGACATTGTAGCGTTGAAACGTTTTCCACACACCATGAGTTCTTAGATAATTGTCACCCTGTTCCTTTATATCCTGTCTTACACTCGAGTTGAGCATTCTATTATAATCCTTAAGCTTCCTATCAGAATATTCAGAGTTATGATGTTTATGCATTCGTAGATAATAGTTTCTAATTTTCTTAAGTCTTTTACTACGCTCAGTGAGAATGCAGCTTCTTTGAGTATCAACTTTCACAGTGCATTTTGGCACAAAATTTTCTACAGCAGAAACAATTAAGCTATTTATGTCCCTGTGGATGTTATTTGCAGACTGATCCGTGTCTATCATTCTTGAGCGCTCAGAAACAAATGGTATCAGTAAGTCCCAGTTAGTATTTGCAAATTTTCTAATTTCCACTTTTCGTGGTTGCTCACGTCTGGCCCAAGCCTTAAAATCAAAACCTACAAGATAGCATCAAGCACACATACATTTCAGTATGCAATTATCGTGTTGTCATTTATTTGTGTATATAAATTTTAACATAATTTTTAATTTGCAGATTTTTCAAATTTTTTGTAAATTGAAACTTAATGAGAAACTAGTGGTATTTAAGTGAAATGCCTATTTTTCTTTACGCAAACTTCAAGTCCCATACATTTTCACGCGCCTTTGGAGACGAGGTACTCGACCGATTGAGTGAATCCGCGTGATCGAGCTAATTGAAGCGGGGTCTTACCAAATTTTTTGAGTGCAGTTAAGTCGGCTCCATGTTCTGTAAGCAACCGCACCATGTCAATCGGATCAGGTTTCCGTAACGATCCAAATAAAATGTGTAGTGGTGTTTGCCCACGGACATCCCTAGCGTTCACGTCAGCTCCTTTCCGTAACAAGTAGCTCGCCCCAAAATAATTTCGTTCTTTCGCTGCCCAGTGGAGAGGTGTTTTCAAGTCCGAGTCTCCCTTGTTGAGCGAGAGTGGCCACTTGACCAGCACCCTGTCCGCTACCTCCTCGTATGCATCTTGACCCGCAGATGTCATGCTAATTCCAACGCAAACGAGGAAATTCCAAGCGTCTTCGTCCGACCTGACTGCGTCGTGTGCTTCCAAAAGAGTCAGCAGTTTCGAACTCAATTTAAAAATATCATATGCGATTTCTGGAATTTTAGCCACACCGCCACTCCTTAGCAAGAGCTTAACTATCTCGAATTTGTCATCATCTTGTATTCTTGACTCGACCACTTTCTCAAACAACGAATACCCGATGTCATCATTGACATTGACGTCAATCCCCAGCATCCTCAAGTCCAGTTCCTCGAGGTCAGCCCACCCGTTTGCGTCGAGAAGCATCTTACGCATTCTGTCAATGCTCAAACATTCCGTACCGTGTGTTTCCAAACATTCTTGAATCTTGATATTCAAAGTATTCAGTTCATCATTATCATTTATACTTTTAAGACAAAGGTACTTGAATCCTTGAAAGTTGGACTTCTCCAGCGTTCTATGCAAGCAGGTCCACCCGTACTTTCCCTTGCGCTTCCAGTCCGCTCCATGGAGAACGAGTAGGTCTAGCACGTCGACGCTTTGATGTTCCGAAATGGCAATGTCAAGCAGTGACCACCCATCTTCGTCAATCGCATTGAAGTCTGCTTCGAGATCTGGAATGCTGAAGAGCTGGAATGTACGTGGATCGGGATTCTTCATTTTCAGCAAACAATGTAGTGGAGTACGCTTGCTGTATGGTCCACTAATCCTCACTAGATCTTCACGCTGGATGCTGGTCACTAATTCGTGGTAGTCGGCAGCAGAGAAATAATGTGGTATCTTGTGAAGTACTGTATAGTTGTCTTTATCCACCGCCAAAACATCCGCACCGAGTCGCATCAGTTCAAACAGAAGTAGTTTATGCACGCCATAGCAAAGAAGCGGCGTTCCACCTACAAAATTTCTGTACTCCAGCAGTCCACGATTTAGTTGATAGAGCAACCTCACAACCTGTATTCTTTCATGCGCCGAAGCGTCGTCAAAATCACTTGTACGTCCCACGCACTGATGAATCAACATCATAATGCTACGATGGCTCTTTTCAATGAGTTCCCCGAACCCATGGAAATTTATAAAATATTCGACGACAGAATACTCTGCATACGTAACCGCTACGTGGAGAACCGTTATTTGTTTCCCCAGCAAAATGTCCCTAACTCGTTTCCCGTTATTTACCTTTTCGTACGTCTCGCACAAGTGCTTCACCAACTCAAGGCCAGAATGCATCACGCTTTGAAATACCAGGTGCTCGTCAAACACCGACCGTGCTTGCTCGATGAAAGAATTATGAAAGAACGTGAACATATATCTGTGACCACCATTGACGCAAGAGCGAGCGAGTGATCTCAAGTTGACGTTTACTGGAACTTGGGCCTGAGTTCCAGGATGACGCTGTCCAATCAGGTTGTCGAGGAAGTACATGATCACTGGATGCTTGAAGCGGGATGTGGGTTGCGGAATAATGGTGACCCGTCTCAGATCTGTTGAACCAACAAAAATTGCCATTATAACAAATAGTTTTCCGACATTTGCTCGAATTATAATTATAATGTGACATATTACTTTCTTCGTATGGTTCGCTCTCCAAAACGATGTCGATCAACTCTTCAAACTTCTGTTCCGCACCGGTACCAACCAGTCCAAACGTCATCAAACCGACAAAGAACTCTGCGATGGTTCTGTGAATAAATGCGAGCTCCTCCTTCCCATTCACCAACTCAAGTAGTCCCACGTTCAGGAGGTCATCAAAGTGGGGTGTGGGCTCGAGACCTCTGTTCATCTCTTCCCACAAAACTGGAAAGAGCAGCTGGACACTCAGGATCATGTGTGCGTGGAGTAATTGCTCCCTGGTGAACTTGCTTGAGTCGTCCCGTTCAAAATACTTGTCCAGCTTCAAGTCAACCAGTCTTTGATAGAGTTCACAGATCGACCCTATCTCAATCGACGGCGGAATTTCAGAAATCATGTTTTCTGGGTCAGCGTAGTTCATAGCATCGCGTTTCAGCACTTCTCCGATGAGCATGCACTGGAGTGCCACTCCAGCAATGTCATGGTCCTTGGTTCTCATCGATTTATGCAGTTTGTCGAGGGAGTTGTCAGCAAATGAATCGAGTCTTTTCTCCACACATAGATCGTCCTGCCACCAGAACTTGACAAGGAAGTCCCGCTGGTTCTGTCGGCTAAACGGAAGGATGTTGAACCCAAGCACCTCGACGCAGTTCTCCACGTCCTCCAGCAATTGAGGTCTGGTCGTGACCCATAAGCGGGTTGATGGTAGGGATTTGACGATTTTCAGAATTTGTTTGGCCATGTCCCTGTCGTCAGAGCTGACTTCGTCAAACCCGTCGAGCATGACATTGATGCGGACGTCTTTAGATATGAGCGCTTTCTTCAAATACGCTTTTGCAAGGGCCCCCTCCACCAGACTCGATAATACATCAATGACTGCGTTCTGCGTTAAAGTATCTCCATCCATTTTACTTTTAAGAGCAGTCACGACTTTGGACATGGCTCCAAACACCACGATTTCCCGTTGAGAAACTACCTTTCTCCCTAAATTGTCCAGTAGCATCGTCTTACCCATCCCCGGAGTATCCGAGATTACAATTGGAAGGTCAGAGGACACGCGCCTAATTACGTGATAAAACTCGTCCTCCTTGTGTGCTGTCTGCACGGCCTTCCCCTCAACCGCCTTTTGAATTATGTCCACACTCCCGGAAGACTTCGCCCAATAGAACTTGCCAGCTTCATGCTCGATCCAGTGGAGAGGACCCTTGACCTTCTTTGAGAGCTCGTCAAAATCTGACTTCATGTCGAGGACCATGTAGTTGACGGTCGTGCGCTGCAACCTCCTCTGATTAGTCGAAGTATCTGTGGACTGGCCGCGTGCGTACATTGACAGCTCGTGACGTGCGATTCCGGAGAACACAAACACGTCGTTTTGGTCGTTTTTGAAGATCTGCTCGCTTTTGAGCAGTCTCCTGGAGCTGATCTGCCTGGGGACGTAGTAGCTGATGGGTTTTGGGATACTCGTCACAAGTATATCTGGCTGCTTATCATGCATAATGTCGGATAAGATTTGCTCGTGCAGCAACCCATTGTCCACGTGAGGTTCGATCCCAGCATACGTGAACACCTCCCTCAACGTCATGCTCTTCCCAGACAACCTGACACGTTTCTCGAGTAACTCTTCTTTGGTCACGTTCCTTGCGTCAAGGTCCCTGGGGATATTGAAGCGATCCCTCAACCTCCCTGTACGAACAACATTACATTAAATTCTTAAACACTATAAACACACAATCAAAACTGTAATATTACATCTCCGCATACCTGCCGCCTCTCTGTCGCCACAAAGACTCTATCACGCCAATCAACACGATGAGCCTCGCATTGTCAGCCTCCTTTGACCTCCAACTTTCGAGGATCTCATGAAGCGCGTCATAATGACTATACGTGTTCATATTGAGCCCAGTCCGGAGTTTGTTCACGACATCCGGAGGAACGCTAAGTTTCCTAGCAACTTCAATCGTTTTTTCAGTGAATGATTGTGTCCCTTGCAACACGTTGCATACATCCCTGAATGAACAGTCTATGTTTGGAATTAGATGCGAATATCGATTAAGTGACTTTTCAATTGTAAGCTATAAATATGTAGGACCAGAATATATATATAAATTCTTACTGTCATTCCCCACAATTAGGTCCATTTGGAGACAAAGTGAAAATATATTTTTGAATTGTGATATCCGTTAAAATATTTTGTGTGATTTCAATGAATTGCTGTAAGCACTAATCAAATACGACTACTAAAACTATAAACAAGGCGATGATACGCCGTATTGGTCTGATTGATGTGTGTTTACACCGGTTGACGAATGTATGAAGAAAACACTCTTTATGAACTGTTACAGGTATATCTTACAT
Source organism: Heteromurus nitidus (assembly GCA_034687055.1). Lineage (NCBI taxonomy): Eukaryota > Metazoa > Arthropoda > Collembola > Entomobryomorpha > Entomobryidae > Heteromurus > Heteromurus nitidus. Next base: position 11,980 of record JAQFZW010002393.1, on the reverse strand, counting down.
AATGGAATGGGATGCGTGTATATTTATTGTATTTTTTTCGGTGTATCACAATGCAAAAAAAGTTTTATCAAGAATTGATAAACCTAAATGTTGGCTGAGAATGGGAGAAGTCTCGACATAAGATTACATAATCAGAGTCAGACGGTAAATTTGATTTGTATCCAGCATACAAGCCTTTGTTCGGCAGATATGTATATACAGTTCCATTACTATGCTGAGAGAATGGCGCGGGCTTATGCTACCGCAACAATATCACTAGTTAGCCGTATTTCTATAGTTACATGCTATAGCAAGAGAGGAAACCAAAGAGTACCCCAAAATAGAGTCGCAATCCACAGCAAAGTAATCGACCGATTTTTTGTGATCAAATTTTAAATGGGCTTAAATGGACGGCGAACCAGTAACTCAGTGCTTGTTAGCGACAATGAAAATACATGTGAATTCCCTATCACGGTTCGCCGCAAACAAACTCCCAAGATCACAAAAATTGAACGACCTTTGCTTCTCCATCACTAGTACCTCCATGATTGAGACTTGACCACAGCAATGCTTTTTGAAACTTGAAAATATGCAATGCGATTTGTTGCTGATTCAGTTTGAGATGATTTTGCGAAAATTTATGTGCGCACGTCCTTGTATTCATGTTATTTGAATGATTTCAGGGTCAATCTCAAGTAGCCCCAGCTCCACGCGACCTTCGGTGTCAAGGTCACGTGGAGTTGGGGCTACTTGAGATTGACGCTTTTTTGGAATTTCGACGGTTGGGATCAATGAGAAAAAAGACAAATAGAGACTCAAAGCTCCCGATTTTTTGTGACCACTAAGGTATTATTGACGACGATTGACGAACCAGTATCTCCTCAGCGACATTGTTGTAATATTTTCAAAGTAAAATGGGGCTCGGCATTTTTTATAATGGCAACTCAAGTCAACGGGAGCAAGAAAGACCCAATAGCTTAGCCCAATAGTTTTGTCACTGAGGAGATACTGGTTCGTCGTCAATAAAGAAATCTCCCACAACTCTGGGAACACTTTTTCTCCATATACTTTGCTGGAGCTCTACCTATCTTCTTCTGTGTAATCTTTGGTCGCACAAGTGCCCTTTCTCAACTCCAAACTTTCACCTTGGTACTTTCACTCGATTCTCTTTTCAAATGGTCCTGGACCAGATAACTTGACTAATCTCAAAATGAGTTCGCAATTTAAATACAAATTATTAAATCTGTAATTTATTTATGCAGACTACTTTAATTTCTAATTTGAAAATGAGTCCGACTCCCCGACGAAGTTCGTATTATGTAATTAAGGTGACATGCATTCACAAACGAACACAAAATATTATTGTAACCACAATTTATGGAGCATTTATAAATTATTTTAAAAGTTAGAAATATTTACGTGCTTATTAAAATAAATTCACAACTTTTAGAGTATATATAATAGGCTCCATTATTTCTATTCTGGTAGGGATTTGAGCAGTGTTTTGTTCGCAGACGGAACTCCCCACTCCATGCGGAAGTCGACTGAGGAGACGAGATACTCGTCGAAGTTGAACTGAATCAACATTGTGACGTAGTTGACAACAATCGCAATTATCTGTATAAAAAATTTAACAACCAGAATTGAATAAACTGAAAAGCATAAGTTCTTTAAAAATATTATCACAAATATTTATATTTAACTAACGCCAAGAAATAGCTGCTTGTCCACAGTAAAGTATCCATCTGCAGTGATGGCCAAAGGATTATTCCTCGCGAAGCTTATGGTCAACGAATGAATCTGAAAGTTAAACGTTCCCTTTGAATTTTATGATATTTTCAAGGTCAAATACAGGTCGAGCTTTATGCCACTTTTACCAGGTTCCGTTCACTTCGATTTGTGCACATAACGAGACCATGCTTGCGGAGAACATTGAAGCCATCCATTCCCTAGCAAAAACAATGTCTTTGAAACTCATGAAAATATTTTTCACATCATTAAATTTTATAAGTTTTAAGAAGGTCACCTCATCCAAAGCAATTTGCGCCCATGACGTAACATGAAAGCACATGAACATCCCCTGGAAAAAGAGGAATACGTAGAAAATCGTGTGGAGTGCCCTTTGAATCGCCTGAACTCCCAACTCTGTATCATCCTTTTGCTCCGTCACGGTCACAATATGAGTGGGAATGTAGTAGTCAAACTTCTCGTAGCTGTAATTCTTATAAGTGTAGATTGTGATCCGTCTCGCTGCCAAGTTGAAGTAGAGGTACAGGGTCATCAGGACGAGGCAAGTTGTCTGGAGCAAGTAGTAAAACTGGAGAATCCCTCCGAAACATCCTTCCGTCAACTTGTACAACTGAACAACGAGGAAGTGGTCCTTGAGAATGATTCTGTACTGGGCGAACATTTTCGGAGTGAGAAAGTCGTGGAACAAGGCTCCCACGAGGACGCTCTCGAACCGATAATTCCAGATTTTTGCAGTGTTCGTGACGAGGCGGCAGTAGAAAACAAATTGGACGAGGCATGCTCTCGTGCCGGAGTAGCCATAAAACTTCAAAACAAAAAATAGGAAGAAATTAATTATTGTTTGAAAAGAATTAGAATTTTATGAACACCACACTTATTTTTGCATTATTTACCACAATTATGAACCCCACAAACTGAACCAAAGGGAAGGAAGCTCTCTGCGGGAGATCATTCGCAAAAACTCCAAGAAAAGCGCAGCCAATGAGAGCACAGCAAATGCGGAACGAGGCCGCAATCAGAAACATGAGGAGAAGGAAGAAGGTCATCACTCCAAACATGATGGACTCTTTTATCAAGAAGCTCTTCACGTAGTCGGTGGGGTCAACATCCAGCATCGTGATGGTTTTGTGCCAGTAGCTGTGAAAGTGGCCGTAGTCCTCGGCATAGTGCCAAGTGTGGAAAGTACCAAACACGCCCATTGTCATCCAGCACCAGACGACGATCAGCATGACCCAATAGTTGCTGATCATAATCAGCTCCCAGCGTCCTTCCTGAATTTGCTGGAAGGCATCTGTCGCACTATCAAAAACCAGAGATAAAAAAATCATTTGCATTTTTGGTTTTAAAAACTATCAAAATATTTGTCCAGGAAAATCTTAAAATTCGAACATACTTGATAATGTAGTTAGAGCCTCCGGTCATTGTTGGCCAGTCATTGTAAAGAAAGATGAAGCCGACAAAGGTCATCAGGTAGACGACAACGTAGAGGAAGAACGCAACATTGAAGAGGATGTGCCGGACAGATTTCTTCTTGTACAATACTTGGAAGTAGGCATCCTCCTAAAAAACAAAAATAAAATTTTGAAAAATTTATAGAAATTATAAGATTTTATTGAAGTACACGTGGAGAACTACGTACATCTTCAACAATGTAGTACGGGAAGAATCCAGCGCATGCCAAGACAGTGGAGAAAGGGCGGAAAACTTTGGCGAGAAGCTGGGACTTGGTAGGTTCGTCGTTGACTATATTCTCCTTTGTCCTGTCCAATCTGGATGGAGGAGGTACGTAGCCAGTGCTTTCGTCATCGGCGGTGTCTTCCTTCAGCAGATTCTTCTCCTTGTGGAACTCCTCTTCTTCCCCTTTGTGAAGCAACAAGGACTTCTTCTGCACCCAAGGGGTTGTCCCTGGGGATTGGGTTTTCCGTGACTTTTGAGTCTGACCAGGAAATATCTCCTTGTCGTCATCTCGAAAGATGTCGTCCAATGTGCTTACACTACTTTCTTTAGCCATGATGAATAGGAAACCCAGAAAATGAATTCGCACTAACGAAAGTTTATTAAAATTTGTTTTTCAAGCACATCCACATAAACAAAGCATGTTTTATGGTATAAAACAACACATTATTTTTGTGTTCTAAAATAGCAAAAAAAAATTTTGAAATGCGTACAAAATCGATTGCTGTACAAAGTGTATCCATAACAAAAATACGATGAAATATATCATTCACTTAATTAAAATGAGCTCCCCCACCCTGCACATACAAAAGTGCTGAAACACGAGAGGTGTCGTGCTTTCGATAAAATTCATCGATCCAAATCTGACATAAACTGGCCCACAAGAGCGTACTAATCTTGAAATATGTTTTCTCTTATTTCTCTCTTCACTCTGCATAAGAACTTTCATCGTAATTTTTGCCTTGTGAGCCTCAACGCAAACGCCAGCTGCCATTCCATACAGGATGGATATGAGGACAATGCCATCCAGAATCAAGATAAAATATATGCACAGTTGAAATACTGGAATTCCAACGACTTTCCCTCCAAAGTATTTCACAACCAAGAAGCATCCTCCAATTTGAGCACCGCTCAAACCGAGCAGGAAGATAACAAGGTTGAACTTCATCGTCTCATTGTAGAGGGTGGCGAGGATATGGATTTCTCGGTAGAAGGCAAAAGTATTCCTTAGTGAGGATATGTTGAGGTAACTGCAACTTCTACAAAAAACAAATTATTGTTAAGACAAAAAAACTGTCAACTGACTGTGTCAAAGTGGCAATACTAATTAAAGGTTTTGCTTGTAGTCTATTTTTACCGTTGTAACTGCCTGAGCAAAGACTGGAGAGATAACACGCCCAAAGTTAACTCAACAAGTATTCGAAGGCCATTCCGAGCAATTAAAACCCAGACGTATGTGACAGCGAGGAGCTTTAAAAGGTTAAAGACGTGACTGCTTTGGGGGAAAATGGGATCGTCCATGAAAAAGAAAGGATTAAAAGGGCTTCTGTGTTGCAGAATTGCAACAATTCCTGAGACAAATGGAATCGTTTGGGTAAGAAGATTCGTGATTCGACATGCCCCCTTCAGCAAAAGCAACTGAATGGGATGGACTTGCGTTCCTGAAAACAAGGCATGTGAGATTTTAGTTAATACGAAAGCTGAAACCTGCCTCTTGATTTGAAGAAACCTTCTTACCGTGCTTCCGCTCGGAAATCATCAGCCCATTGAAAAGGGCACATTTGACATGCGACAATGCAGGGAACTCCCAGTAGTCCAAAGCTAGAAAAGCGTACGTCGTTATTGGGAGAGTTAGTTGAAGTTTAAAGTGCAAGTTTTCGGGTAGCATGAGCATTCGGTAGGAATTGAGTATGAGGAGGAGGAGGAAGAAAAGGGAGAGTAGTTTCGAGCCCTTGGCGTATTTTTCGTTCACGCTCGAATTCACTGGGGCATTTGGAGGGAAGTTGAAATGAAATGCGACCGGAGCTAATTTGGAGTAAATGTTGACTGCGTTCTTGTACTCCTCCGTGAGACCAGATGAAACCTTCATGATTTGAGGTCTTAAAATACCAAAAAATATTTTTAAAAATATTTCAAATGAAGACTTTTTCATTTAAAAAATTGCTTTTTAGTTGAATTGAGTTGCGTATTTTCAGTTTTGGCAACACTTTTGCAAATGTGGTTCGTACTAAAAATTTATTTCTCACTTCTTGAATACCCTTGCGCGATTATTTTCCAAACATTTCCCCATCCTTTTACTGACTGAAACGAATGCTTTTCTAGTCTCGTCATAAAATGAATAATTGTGAGGCGATGTGATGATGGTACACTTGATAAGTGGACATATAATGTGAAGAAAACTGGACATTTTGACAGGGATTTTTGGCACATGAAGAGGAAGCAACACGTCAAATGAAGAATTGGGATTTTGAAAAACAATTAAGAAGCATGAAATATTTAATGACAAAGCAATTATTTTAATTTTAAAGCACTTTCTTCGTGTATTACATACATATTCAATGACACAGGATGTAATAGAATTATATAGTACTCGAGTAAGACTATATAATTCTATTGCATCCTGTGTGAAGAGGTCCTCAATAATTATACTCGTCGTATTATTCTTCAGATTTAATCATATTTGAGGAACCCTTCCAAATTATCAGCAAGAAATGTTTTATCCGGTATTATATTAAACATCTGCGGTGATATAATTCAAGACTAAGAATTATATGAAATATTCTGTCGATTAATCGATAAGAAGGAGGTATTGGTATATATTATATTCAATCCATTTGACATTTGTCAGAATATTATGCTATATAAGCTCCGCTATGAACATGATAGAGTGTGTCACAACTTTTTATTGAAATAAAGAAAGAGAACTGATAATGTTTTCAGAAAGCCGACGAATCAGTTGACGGGTTGTCCACATCAATATCTATATGCCATTCTTCAACAAGGGATCATGGAAGAGGTGGAACAACTGTTTTCTGTGTCACTGATACACACATGCAAACTGAGCACTCACGATCAGTCAGCGTCAGCACACATATTTCGCCACCTCCAGCATCACTCATGTCGCATACCAACACTTGCTCATCTCACTAATTTCGCACATTGAATGCACAATGTTGAGCGTTGTCAGACGGAATGTGTTTGCTTGAATAAAAATTTCATCAAGCGAAGAATTATGATGTCTGGTATGATGGATAAACGATGTACATTTTTTAAATCATGTGATTGTACAACTGATTTAATTTCGTTGTGCATGTTTGCTCATATCTCTATACAAATTACGGTTATAAAATAACCTTGAACTGTAAGAATAAGAATACACGGTATCATCAATTACAACGAATGCATACTTAAAAGTAAATCGGGTTTCACAGCGTGAATACATGTTCCCCAATTACCTGCTCCGTTGTAAAGTCGCCCAAAATCCCATTTTTATAATGAATGGTAGCGTACAAACTTTTTTTATCAGTGATCCGCTGCACAGCATCATATCATATAAGGTATAGTAATAATAAATTATGGTCACTTTTCATATAAAATATTCAAGCATATTATAGCTTATCATTCACGATAACAAAATTCACCACCTTCATATACCTTTAATTTACATTGACAATGACATGCTCTCGTGCTTATGTCTTTTCTTTCTCTCTTGCTACATTCGTTTTGGGGTTTGAGTCGTTCCACGCAATCAACTTACGATGGTTTGGTATTGTTAGTCTTTAATGGTACTAAAAATATTTGCATTAGTGCTTTTCAAATCGGAGTCCATTCATCTTTTTTACTTCGAAGAAAGTGAACGCTTTGTGAGTTCCAGTGCAAAATTTTATTTTTGAAAAACATAAAAATGGAGCTGTTGCAGAAGGAGTATATAACAGCAAACCTACCGGAGCTTATCGAACACACAACGTGTTGTCCAATTCTCATCAGTAATCTGAGAGCGGCGAACATTCTGGGTAGCAATGACATTCAGCAACTGGTACGTGTGTATTTAAATACTCTTCTAATCATATCATCACACTGCTTGCATAAAAACTATTTTCACACATAACTCAACATATATATTGTTACCAAAATTAGTTTCGCTATAACCACTGTTTAAACACCTGCTCTCATCTGATTCATACTCGTCACATCCATCCACTATGAAACCATTAAAGAAATAATTTTATAGTGTATACCTCTAGCATCCTATTTTTGCAAATTTTCCCAGAATGCAAAGAAAACAGAACTAGGCAAAGCCGACTTTTTGTACGACATTCTCAAGACCAGATCAAAATCATATGAAGCTTTACTAGATGCTCTGACTAAAACTAATCAAACCGGTGCTCTTCGAATTTTAAACATGGAAATGGGCTGGAACGAATACAACGACAAATTTAAGAACCTTCTTCTGGAACAGAAAGTACTATTCCAAGGTTCAAAGATGCAGGTTAAAGATTTACTTGTCAACGTGTCACAAGAATTCTACGGCGACAACATTCGAGGCACCTTCCTCCTAGACCTGATGAAAGGCAATACCCCAGAACTGGTGAGAAATACAATCCCTGACCTGCCAAAGTACTACGTTGAGCGGACAATTGAAGTACGACACACAGTATCACAGAAAATATTCGAACATGATTGCAACGACGTGATCGTGGTCAAAGGGATCGAGCTGCACCAACTGACTCAAGCAGGCGCTCGAGGATGTGACTCGTCAACGAATCAGTTGGAGAAATTAACGACAAGGTTTATTGTACTGGAGCAAGACTACCATTTTGAAGACATTTGCAACCAAACCAGTGATCCTATCCATCTGCTTAAACATGAGAACGGAATATTTATTTGGGTCAAGTCAAAAGGGTCAATCACAATCATTCAAAAGTACATAGAGAACAAGCTCAGCACAATGGACGAAGACGCATTTATTGACATTTGTACGGAATCAGTCCACCCAATTTGTATTGCAGACACGCCTGGAATGGGGAAATCCGTTTTTCTGATGAAAATCGCAACGAAAATCAACAAGCACTTCCCACACCGAATATGCGTATTTGTAATCCTGAGGGAACTATTACAAGAAATTGGAGTTGTGGATGGAGAGATCAGTTTCACCAAAATTATTCAGCATTTAACTGCACATACCTCCATATATGCACTTGGAAGCGAGTTAGTAACCTGGAGATTGCAAACGTCCCCAGAAATCTCGTACCTGTTTCTGGACGGGTTCGACGAAATCGAGTACAAACTAATCCCAACAGCAAAGAAAGTCTTTGAATGCTTGCAAGGTCGTGAGAATATCAGAGTCTTCGTGACGACAAGACCACACTTGAGAGTCGAGGTTGAGAAGCTGCTTACCGGAATCGGGTTCACGTTGAAACCTTTCCAGAAAGAACATCAAGCCCGATTTCTTGTCAAATATTGGACACTAGAATGTGTGCGCAACCTTCAAAATGCACGAGCACCCGAAGTCCAACAAAAGTTGAACAAATTTGCAAATCACTGCATCAGCAACTTGAGTGCGGACATGAGCGATTTTGAGAGGAACATCTTCGGTATCCCACTCCAATGCAGACTTCTAGCTGAAATACACGGTCGGAATGCTACTCGAGTGATTAAGGATGATTCTATTGATTACGACACTCTTCCTACCGTAAGAACTGTGTTCGAAATGTGCTCTCGATTTATTGACACATGCTTTGAACGGTACGAGAAGGTTAAGCAGACCCACACCATAAATAAAAATTATCTTATCTTTGCCCATGTTTATCATGCAATCAACAACATATTTCCATCATACGCATCAAAAGTAAAACAACTTCTACTTTCCAACGAGCGTCATGATGAAACAAACCAGCAATTATTCAATGGCGGAATCATCGAGAAATCCCAATCCAACACTTCGCTTGCCTTTGTGCATCGAATGTTTGCAGAGTTCCTGGTCGCGTTGTTTTTCATCAAAATGTCTAGCGAACAACCAGCTACCTCAAAACTCGATTCCGTTTTTATGCGACACGCAGAAAAGCTCCGAAAACTAGCACTGTCTCGTTTAATTCGTGGTCAGTTTGTATTCAGAAATCTGCTTGGAGGATGTCAATCCATGTTGGCCGATTGGAGTAACTTCCAGACAGAAGTCTTTTCGACTTACGCCACACTAGATTCTATTCTGGGCACACATGAAGATTACTCAACCCCTGTTCAAGCATTCAGCTTGAAATTTCCAGTTGTCTGCTATTTCATTAACATGATGTTAGAAACGGAGGAGAAATTCAAATTTTATCCAATAAAAGACGACGTTTCCAGTAAGTTTTACATTCAAGCATACATCGGCGCCGCTATGTCCGGTTTAGGGAATTTAGCGAACGCTCTGCTAAACCTTTTCATGGGCATGGAGCTAGTTGATTTTAAGTCAAGTTTTCCTCAACTCTCCATCATTCTACTCTTGACCGCAAAACACTTAAATTACGAAGCATTGGAAAAATTGCATGCTTTCACAAGCAAATTAAATTCAGCGAGTAATAATAACAACTTTAAAGCACTGGAATATCCAACGTTTCAACTGAAATCAGCAGCATCAGAATCCACAAAATATCCTATCACAGAGCTCCATGTCGCAATAAAATATGGAAAATATAGTATGGTCGAGTACCTTCTCAACAAGCAGGGTTTCAAAGACATCTTGCAATTTCCAGATAACAAATTCTGCTTTATCCTTCACATGTCCATAGTTGACAGTGCAGAAGACCCTGAGAAAATTGTCAAAGAAAAAATTCAAATATTAAAGCTATTCTCTAAAATTGACATTCTTAAACATTTCATTAACGAAGAAATGCCAGACGGAACAACCCCGATACTAGAGCAAAACGTTCACGTTGACATTATCAAATGTTTGATTGAGGAAGGTGCCAAATACGATCATGTCACTAAAACAGGTCAGGGGATCCTTTTCATCGCAGTGAAAGACGGGAATTTGAATGTACTCCAGTATATCTTGGAAAAGGAATTCTGTGACCGAAATGCAAAGGACAATGATGGAAACACTCCTCTCCACTATTCAACAAACAGGAGAAATCCACAACAAGAGGAAATCCAGAAAATCCTGATCAACGCGGGGGCGAACGGGTGTTCCCTCAATTCGAATAATTGCACTCCAATTATGCAAGCGCTCAAGTACGGCAAGGGGATTAGTTTGAGTGTGGTCAAGGAAATGGAGAAACGAGGGCTTGCGATAACAGAGGAAGAGGACGTCGCATCTAGCTGCCTAAATTATCTGATGACCAATACATGTATTATGCCGTGGGAGTGGGATCAGGACTTGATTGACGTAGCGGAATATTTCATGCAGAGAGGCGCCACCCTCCACATTGACTTTTCCAAGTACTCCAACCAGTTCCAAACTGTGTGCAACATACTTTTTGATGAATTCGTGGGCGATGGACATGGTGGACAGGTTTCAATACCAAGTTTGCTTCACGGTGAACAGGTATGTCGAATTAAATATATTGTAAACTATGTAATGTAATAAGGATCGTCCCGTATATAGCCGGATTTTTAGTTTTGGGTGCAACTATACATTGACCAGGCTCAGGCACCAATGTCATACACCATAATCGATAGCCCATTAAAAATGTGTCTAAGGCCTTTCCCCTTATGACCTTTTCCCCTTACGGACTTTAGGACTTTCCACCTCTAGGCCCTTTCCCCTCTAGGCCTTTTCCCCTCCAAACATTAAATTAATTAAATTAATGGCTATTGTTTTATTTCGCCATAAATATTTTAATAATTGTAATGAATTATAACTATTCAATTAAAGTTTTATAGCCACAAATTTTTGAAAAATACTTCAAATTTGTTGAAGAAATACAGCTCAAATCCAGACATTTTCAAAAAATTACTGAAATCATAATTTTTTGTAGAATTTCCCTTAAAAACAGAACATTTTCAGCTAATTAATTTCTGAAAAATATTCGTTCATTTCGAAGTGTTTCTCAGATTTCGATAAATTACTTAAATTCACACAATTGGAAAGCTAAAAATTTATAAATAATTAAGGCAAATTGGAAGCATTACTGCAACGAATAAAATGTGCCAACACAAGTGGAGAAACAGTTTAATAATTGGAAAGTTGAAACTCGATTTTTTCATTAATTTTCGATCAATTTTTAGTAGGTTTCGACTTTTATGCAATTTTTAGTTATTTCTCAACATCTGAGGAAGAGATGACATTTTTGGTAATTTATTGAAAATATCTGGGTTTCCTTCAATAAATCTGAAATATTTTTTCAACAATTTGTTGAAAATGTTCACGTTTTATATTAAACTTTAATTGAATAGTTATAATTCATTACAATTATTAAAATATATATGGCGAGTAAAATAGCGAAATAAAATAATATCTATTAATTTAATCATATCTTTGGAGGGGGAAAGGCCTAAAGGGGAAAAGGTCATGAGGGGAAGGGCCGTGAGGGGAAAAGGCCATAAGTAGAAAGTGACCTATGAGTGTAAAGGGCCGGTAACGATTAAAAATAGATATTAATTCTAGCCAAATGCTATTGCCTGCAATTAGTAACAAGTAGTCCGTAGCACTTTTTATGTACGTTATTCCCAATAGTTTGTAATCCGTGTCTGACATATTTTCTCGTGCATATGTCGGCGCCTCTGATTCAACTAACGAGGACTGTGTTAGATTTTATATTGCTCAGGATTTTGTATACTGACTACTCTCAATCTCTCCATGCATCAAAGCGATTCTGAA
>JAQFZW010002392.1:0-17691 GCA_034687055.1 Heteromurus nitidus | reverse complement strand
TCCTCACTCACACTAACAAGTTTCATATACGCTGACTTTCCTCTGTTGTAAAGTTTCAACTTGAGCATATCTTCATTTGGGAGAATATCACTCGACATCCCAACAAACGCAGTATTGTTGCAATCAGAAATGAAGTTCCAATAACTGTCCAGACCACGTCTGGCTATTTCTACGAGTTCACGATCCGTGTTAAATTTGGTGTTGTTAATGATTTTAAAGTATTTCTCCTGCGCGGCCTTGGTATTATATGATTTTATCATTGGATAAATGATGCTACTTTCCTCTAGGTTGTATTTATACAACGCTTCTGGCCTCATGTAATTATGCACAAAGTCAATCATTTCGGCAAAATCTGAATTTAAAATGGCCATATCAGTTTTCTGCTGTCTCGAGAAGTAAGTAAAGTTCTTGTCAATTAAATCAGTGAATTTTCGTGGCAAAATTGGTTGAATTGGAGAGCTCAGGTCTGTAATATTCTGCCCGCGATATGCATTGCTCAGCACAACCGCCATAAGAAGCCACATTGCAATAATTGGATACATAAATGCTTTCCCGGCAATGCGCTCAGAGAGACCATGACCTTGTTCGAGAAAAAGGAAAATGAACATGAACAAAGTATTCATAACTGTTGAGCCCATGGACTCCTTCGTTTTATCAGATGCAAGTAGGCCTAAAATAACACACGACGAAATTACTATTACTAGCAGACCGCAAAACCATGATGAAGTGTCATAAGCGGAGACAAATCCTTGTAAGGATAAACTTCCTGAAGTTGATCCTCCGCAGGTAATGAATTGTAAAGCGTCCGTTTCTGTATTCATGTAGAATGTTTCATGTTCGTTGAAGCGGAAATATGACGCTCGAACAAAGTCAGATAGAACGGTAGCCAGTGATATGTTTGGAAATGCTGTTTGAAAAATGAAAATCTCAGAGTCGAAGTTCTCCTTCAAAAGTAAGGACCTGCCAACTGAACCGACTATTAATCGGCTGTGCTCGTCAGCCCCAAACTCTTGCAATATTTCCCTATTTTTATACTCGTTTTGTCCTTTCTTTATAAACAAGTAGCTGCCGTACGTTGTCGTAGACTTCCTTAAAACAAAATCAATGTCACTGCGAGAATTAGTATTTCCCTGAGGATCCAGGAGAATCCTTTGAAATGGATAATCGCATCCATCAACACACACGACGTGCTTTCGAATAACCTCGAAGTTGTCATTTGCAGTGAAGATTAGCTTTGTGAATGAATTGGAGAAGGGAAACCTTTCGGAGATGTCCATTTCAGCAAATGTTTGTGAACTCTCGTCATTCCGAGAAATGAGGATTTGATAAATGTTTTCCTTGAGCCAACATCTTTGCTGCGTATCGGTTCTAACCAAGCAAGGAAAGTGTGTAAAATTATATTTCTTACCGAAATTATCAATCAAGTTAAATTCACGAGCCGTTAGCAATGTGCCCACGTCTTCCGTGTCAGTTTCATGGAATAGAATGTGGTTATCGTGAGATGGGATAAAGACTTGGGCAAAACAACTTCCTCTTCTCGGGACAGATGGGTGGAATAAAAATGCCCTAGTGTTATCCTTGAAGGCATACTTGTGCCCTCTGTATACGAGTGGAACCATTTGGTATTCTGAAAATATCACTGGAATCGAGATTGGGGCAATATGAAGATGTTTATTTTTCGGTGACTTGTCCAAGACACCTTTTTCCCAATAGTGTACCTGATACCCGTAGGTTACTACGTGAATAAGACAGTCGGAAAACGGTTGAAGATGTGGGTTCAAGTCCAATGTGAAACTTGAGATTTGTCGAAGTCGTAGGTAACTTGAAAGATATACAAATTGGACGAAAGTAGGCAATATTTTATTTATTCTCGTCATACTGGAACTTATGAACACAGAATAGGAATTGGATTTGGCTTGTCTTTAAAATGTTCCTTATTTTTACAATTACAAAACGAATCCAGCAAATTCTGACACAGGAATATATATGTATATGAATTCCGGGAACCGTTGTTAGCCTAAATTATTTAATGCACGTACTAGCAGCAATGGAAAACCTCGTTGTCGTATTGTATTGTTGAGCAAAACAATTTATGTTATGAACATAGTTACAGTCGCGCCAACACCAAAATTGTCAATATAAAGTACCTAGTTAGTAACTTATGTACTAAAACCTCTTAAAAGAATTACATCCGAGCTTCTAGGCTTTGTAAGGAAATAACTCTTGTCAATCGGTAGGAGATAAAATGTCTATTAGCTAATTAATATGATATCGGACATGGTAGCTACAATAATATTTATTCGAACACCTAATTTATATCATGTTTGTTGACAGATTTAAAACCTATTATGAACAATGGATAAAGTAGCCGAAATTACAAATTTTAATTATAATGTTGTTTATTGTCTACTACACTAAATTTAACCTTGTATGAGACACTTATACGTACTAATATAATGCTCGGTGTTTGAACAATGAAACATTTTTTAACGCTCTTAAATTATTAGAAGCAATTACAAATATGATGTTGCTCATGCTGAGAAACGGTATCATTTCGCTTCCATGTGCATTATTGTCATTTGCGCAAAATGTTTCAGAAAGAATCAGATTTCCCTTTTTGTAAAACTTGAATTAAGGAAATTTTGTGCATGATGGACCATCCTTTTCCCATTTGACCATGCGGAAACAAAAAATCCAAGCCAGCCAAAGTTAAACTCTCTTCTCCCAAGTACCTCAATAATTACTACAATACACGCTGCTACATTTAGAGTTAAATACGTGTAAAATATAACAACACAATTATCACTCAACGTGAGAGCCTTTACAGTACTCAAATGAATTCCAGCAAACACCAACTTATTCCTGTACGTTTTCAGTCTAAACTCCCACTTTCTCCACTTGCTTGCAATTCCCGACTCCAAAACTCCGCTCAGTCTCCGAATCATCACTTGAGCTTGAACACGAACCAGAGCAATTGTCCATCCTGAGCTTCCGCTTAGCCACTTCTCCTCACTCACACTAACAAGTTTCATATACGCTGACTTTCCTCTGTTGTAAAGTTTCAACTTGAGCATATCTTCATTCGGGAGAATATCACTCGACATCCCAACAAACGCTGTGCTATTGCAGTCAGAAATGAAGTTCCAATAGCTGTCGAGACCACGCCTTGCTATTTCGAAAAGATCTCCGTCTTTGATAAACTTGGTGTTGTTAATGATTTTGAAGTATTTCTCCTGAGCTGTTTTGTTAGTGAAGGACTTTATCATTGGATAAATGATATTAGTCTCCTCGAGGTTGTATTTATACAATGCTGCTGGCGTCAAGTAGTTATTATAAATGTCCAGTGGCTCGGAAAATAATGCGTATAAAAAAGCCAAGTCAGTTTTTCTGTGTTTAGAGAAGTAGGTAAAGTTCCTGTCAATTAAATCAGTGAATTTTCGTGGCAAAATTGGCTGAATTGGAGAGCTCAGGTCTGTAATATTCTGCCCGCGATATGCATTGCTCAGCACAACCGCCATGAGCAACCACATTGCAATAATTGGATACATAAATGCTTTCCCAGCAATGCGCTCAGAGAGACCATGACCTTGTTCGAGGAAAAGGAAAGCGAACATGAACAAAGTATTCATGATTGTCGAGCCCATGGACTCCTTATCCGATACCAGTAAACCCAAAGTTACACAGGAGGAAATTACTATAACCAACAGGCCACAAAACCACGATGCAGTGTCGTACGCAGAGATAAATCCGTGTAACGATAAGCTTCCTGAAGTTGATCCTCCGCAGGTAATGAATTGTAAAGCTTCTGTTTCAGTGTTCATGTAGAATGTTTCATGCTCATTGAAGCGGAAATATGCTGCTCGAAATGAGTCGGACAGATCGAGCGACATCGAAATGTTAGGGAAAGCCGTATGGAAAATGAACACCTCAGAATCAAACATCTTCTTCAGAAGCATGGACCTGCCACCTGTCTCTAATCGGCCATCCAAGTCAGCACCTAACTCTCGCAATATCTTCCAATTTTTAGACTCATCTTGTCCTTTCTTGATAAACATATAGATGCCATATGTTGTCGTGGCCTTCTTCAAAACAAAATCAATGTCACGGCGAGAACTATTACTTCTCCGAGGATCCAGGAGAATCCTTTGAAATGGATATTCGCATCCAGCAGCACACACGACATGTTTGCGTACAACCTCGAAGTTGAAATTTGCTGTTAATATTAGCTTCGTGAAGGAATTGGAGAAGGGAAACCTTTCCGAGATGCCCATTTCAGCAAATGTTTGTGAACTCTCGTCATTGCGAGATATGAGGATTTGATAAATGTTCTCCTTGAGCCAACATCTTTGTTTGATATCAACACGATCCCAGCATGGGAAATTTGTGAAACTATGTTTGAAACCATAAATATTAATCAAATTAAATTCACGGGCCGTTATCAATGTCCCCACGTCTTCTGTGTCGGTCTCAGACATTGTCACGTGGTTATCATGCGATGGGATAAACACTTGTGCGAAACAGCTCCCCTTTCTCGGGGTAGGTGGGTGGAATAAAAATGCCCTAGTGTTCTCATGGAAGACATAATTGTTCAATCCGAATAAAGATGGAACCATTTTGTACTCGGAAAATATCACTGGAATCAAGAGTTTGTCAATTTGAAGGCGGTGGTTGTTCGGTGACCTGTCCAAGGTCAAATTTCCCCAGTTGTATACGTAGTACTCGTAAGTTACAACGTGAAGGAGACAGTCAGAGAAAGGTTGAAGATGTGGACTCAAGTCCACTGTGAAAGTGGAGATTTGTCGAAGATAATTTGCAAGGTATATAAACTGGAGAAATGTACGCAACATTTTATTTATTCGGGTTGTGGTGGAACTTTTACATCTAAATTTGTTTTATAAATTCCGGAAACAGTTGTTAACTTGAATCATTGACGTACGTTCTACATACTAGCTGTTTGAAGTTTTAAAGATTGACAACTGGTTATATGATTTACATACGTAGCTTATGTCGCGTCAATTGCAAAAATGCCAGAAAAGTGCCTAGTGTAATTTCTCTTAAAAGAAATATATCCGAGGGCCTCGCCTTCGTACAAAAATACAGGTGCCAATTCGTACAGAGAAAATATCTATTAGCTAAAATGTTTACGAGCATGGTTCATCAAGATATGCGAATGCTGTAATACTGTGACCGTCAGAAATCCAATTCCAATGCCCGTTCTTTAGATATATTTTAAAAGCTTGCACAACTGTAAATATTTTCACCGAACTGGTAAGTTTGCACACGTTATTTAGCCTAGCATAGATAAAAAACCTCCTCTATGCCGCAGAATTATTATACGCATGTCTTTAGCTGGCAAGTAATTTATAATGCTAGTCAACACATCTAAATGGTTAGAAAAATGTACGAGGTAGCTGTAATAACAATCCCATGATTCAGTGGAAGAAGTTTCATAAAGTGGCCGTTACTTCTTTGTGAATTACATATTGTTGCAAAACCAATGTGTATTTATTTCAATATCCAATGATGGAATAACTAATTAATTACCGTTTTAAATTGATATCAGGCATTGTAAGATTCAGTAATCCAAAACTTACAATTCCAAATCGTAAATGCTTGAGGTACTCTATCCTCAAATTCAATTCCCACAGACTCATTTAGTTAATGTTTTCTGATACTATTTAATGCAGCACACTTACATAAAATGTTTATATACATACGTGTGCCAGCTTTATGTTTCAACAACAAAACAAAAGCATGCCGTTAATTTGACGAGTTTACATCAGAAGCAGATGTAAATGATACTGTTTAGCCTGAGAATCGGCACATTAATTTCGCTATGCGTAAAATTTCAGAAAGAATCAGATTTCCCTTTTTGTAAAACTTGAATTAAGGAAATTTGTGCATGATGGACCATCCTTTTCCCATTTGACCATGCGGAAGCAAAAATTCCAAGTAAACTAAATTTATACTCTACTCCTCCAAGTGCCTCAATTATTACTACAATACACCCTACAACATATAGAGTTAAATACGTGTAAAATATAACAACACAATTATCGCTCAACATGAGAGCCTTTACATTACTCAAATGAATTCCAGCCAAAATCAACTTATTTCTATACGTCTTTAGCCTAAACTCCCACTTTCTCCACTTGCTCGCAATCCCTGCCTCCAAAACTCCGCTCAATCTCCGAATTATTATCGGAGCGTGAACATAGAAACCTCGTAATATCCAGCCTGTAGCGGTGCTAAGCCATTTCTCCTCACTCCACTCACACTGACTCGGTTGACATACTCATCCCTCCCCTTCTTCAAAAGCTTCAATTTGAGCATGTCTACATTTGGACGAATATCACTCGTCATCCCAACGAACGCCGTGTTATTACACTCAGAAATAATATCCCAATAACTGTCCAGCTCCAATCCACATTTTGACATTTCCAAGAGCTCGTCATCAGTAAAAAATTTGGTATTGTTAATGATTTTCAAGTATTTTACCTTGAGCAGTTTTATTCGCGTAGGATTGTATCATTGGGAAAATGATACTCCTATGGTGCAGACTGTAATGGTGCATATTTTGCCGTTGAAAGTCAGACAGAGCGTCCAGGATATCGGGTAAATAAGAGCGAAGGGAAGCTCTGTCAATTTCTGGGTGCTTTGAAAAAAAAATGTAAAATTTTTCTCAATCAACTGATTGAACTCTTGTGGTAATATGGGAGGAATGGGTGAGCTCAAGTCTGTAATGTTCTTCCCTCTGTAGCCATTATACTCAACACGACAGCCATTAGCAGCCAAGTTGCGACAATTGGGTACATAAATGATCTCCCAGATATCCGCTCATTGAGACCATGACCTTTCTACAAGAGGACGAAAATGTACATGAACATCGTTCTCGTGATGGTGGAACACAAAAATTCCTTTCTTTTACCTGAAGCAAGTAGCCCTAAGATCACTGCCGAGGAAATCATAAATTACAGACAGGACACTCGCCCAAAAAGCTGTGTCATAAGCGGAAACGAATCCTTCCAAGGATAGCCCTCCAGATGAAGATCCTCCACAAGTAACGCCGGCAACGCAAGCAACCTGCTTTTGTTTTATGTCAAAATTATAATTTGCAGTGAAGATCAGCTTGGTAAATGAATTAGAGAAGGGAAACCTTGCCGAGAGCAATAATTCGGCAAAGTTTTTTGCACTCAGGTCACTTCGCGATATTAGAATTTGGTAGATGTTGTCCTTAAACCAACATTTTCCTTGCGAAACCCTAGGCTCTGTACAGATGTATAATGTGAATTGATAGAGTTGGAAATAGTCGTTAAATATTGGTGGTGTGAGTAAGGCACCCACGTCGTCCGCTTCGATATCATATAGTAGCGGTATGAATACATGGTTATCATGAGAAGGAATTAAGAGTTGTGCGAAGCAGTTCCCCCTTCTGGGTACGAAAGGGTAGAACATAAATGCTCTGGTTTTTGGATATATGTCAAAATTTAACAGTCCATACTTGTCTGGAATCATTATATATTTTGAGAAAATCACTGGAATTGAGAGTGGTGTAATTTGAAGATGTAGATTTTTAGTCGATGTGTCTTTAATGTAGTGGGTGTAATTATCGTCAAATGCGTAGTACTCGTAGGTTATAATGTGAATAAGACAGTCGGAAAATGGTTGTAAATGCGACTCCAGTTTGAGAGTGAAACTTGTTATTTGGTGAAGGCAAATTGAAAATAATAGAAACTGAAGAAATTTGGGAGAAGATTTAGTTATTCGAATCATGTTGGAAGTTGTATGAGTTTAGAGGATTTTTAAAAATTACACTTATTTATTTTTAAAACCAAAATTCTTCAAAGAGGAGACTTTTATAGTATGAAGTTCTATATTATCCTTGTCATTTCAGTGATGCTAACGACAGGGATTTCCGAATATGCTAAACTAGTCGTTCACAACGTCGGACTGATGAAGGTAAATCGCGAGGAAAATATCAATATGCATGATTATTTATTTATTAAATAGTATATTAGTACCTCACTCCATCCTTTCTCCAAAAAACAAGCATACATATATTATATGGATCTAGATGTAACTGAGGCACTTGCACTTATACTAATGCATAACAAGGAAAGTATCTAGAAGCTATAAAGATTCGGGTGATAATGATTATGTTAATCGACAAAGTAAATGAAATTTTCTATTTTTGCTTTCTCCGTCCCATTTATTAAAACGCTAGACGTTTTTGTTTGAATTACATGCCTTCGAGTAAACATGCAATTGTCTCCACGAATTTTGTTAAGGAAAGGAGGAGGTACTCCAGCAACTGGCCCTTCAATTTTAAAAAACAATAGACGGCTAATATACGTCGTAATTTAGTTTCATGCTGTATAACTACATAGTATGTAAAACTGGAAAATTGAAATTTGGAAATATCTACATTACACACAAGGACGAATTAGGCATTTTCACTATCAGTATCCATCATGGTTAAGCAGTAATATTTATGTTTATGATAAGGCTTTGAAAAAATCATATTATTAGGTTCGCATTTTTTTCAAATTTGACCGACGAGTTTAAAGGAGTAATTGTAAAGCACAGTAAAGTAAGTTTGTTTCTTCACTGCAGGACATATTCCACTCTGTACATAAGTGCTGACAATGACTACCACGCAATAAATTTGAATGTACAAATATTATACGCAGTTTTGTTGTGAGTACCTTGTGTTGGTTACCAACTGGTTTTTAAGTTAGTACCTCACCTCGTTCCTTCCAGACAACCAAATATGTGCATTTTTACATAATGCATACCGTCAACCACAATAACATTGCAGTTTTGCAAAAATTGCAGAGCTAAAACTACCAGACGAAAGTTGTAATTTTGAATGGAGTATGCCTTTTGCATCAATAACTCGATCGAACCTAAGACTGAATTATACATTTTCCCTCGAGTTTAGTTTATTATATTTTTATTCAACTTCTATAATTTCATACATTATATTATATTACTCAATTTCAAATCGTGAATTTTGTTCCAAATGGAAGCAACATCAACTTAAAGGGTCAAATTTAAAACGACAAATGGGCTCCTTTTAAAATTAAAATTTATGTAAGCTTTTTAGTGAGTCGGAGGATAATATGTGGAGCGGTAAGAGGAATAAGTTGGGAGCGGTGAAACCTCAACATACCTAACATGAGGTGGAGGAGGATAGTAGACAGACTGGTAATAATTATAAGTGTAGTATTTCTTCTGAACTGGGTAGTGCGGGGCATAACAAGCTTTGTATGACTCGGGCTTCTTGTAGGATTCATAATTGTAAGTCGGTTGATATTCCGGGTAGTAGTTTGGCTTCTTATAGTCGTACGTTTCGTAAGAATCGGGTGCTTTGTATTTATCGTCATCTGGCTTTTTGTAATTGGACTCATCGTGATCAGGCTTTTTGTAATTGGACTCATCGTGATCAGGCTTTTTGTAATTGGACTCATCGTGATCAGGCTTTTTGTAATTGGACGCATCGTGATCAGGCTTTTTGTAATGGGATTTTGACTCATCGTTGTCTTTCTTCTTATCTTGTGTCTGATCGGCATTCCCTTCGAAGTAGTCTCTCAATGCATCACCTGACCCACGTTTCATTCTGACCTGGGAGATGTACCTGTAAGGATTTCTTATAATTATGTGTTATTTTTTAAAACAAAAATTCTTCATTTCGAAAGTATTATTCATGATTTAAAAAATTTCGTTACTCTGCTTCCACAAGATTCGCCGTTTTCCGCAATGTTTCACCCTAGAAAAAAAGTAAAAAAAAAACAATCTAATATTCGGTTTTAAACGAAACAGCAAATGTTCAAAGAAAACTCACAAGAACTAATTTAAAAGAAATATCCTTACCGTAATGGCATCCTGTAAGGTCTTGCCATTTACATCTAACTCCAATCCAATTACTAAAACCAGAAGAGAAATTGGGAAGAATAAATCAAAAATGTTTGCCATGTTGGAAAGAATTTATTCACACAAACTTGATTCTCGTTTCAGATCATTCCAGCTTTGTTCGAAGATTTACACTGGCGATCGTTTATATCAACCTCGATCGCCACATTGGCCACACATTCGTTTTTCAAGACCTCAGGTTAGCATTCGAACGATATAAGTTTTAGCATCGAACTTTTTGCGGAAAATTATTTGCTGAAACTGAAAATATCGTTTGTTTAAGCTAATTTGAAATTAATTACCCGTTTTATTTATATTTGTTTGATTGAGGTGAAATGTGTAAAAAAAATGACTAGGTTTACTTTTTCCTGATATACCCTACTTAAAAATACTGACGTTTGCATGCACTTATTTTCCAACTCGAATTTGTCCTCTCCAATCCAATCAATTTATTTTGAAATAATTCTCCTAATTTAATACACCAACATACAAACCAGAAACATTTTCCTTGTAGCATGTAGTATTGGTATACTATAAAAGACATTCATTAAACTGCCGTGCTAAAAACAGAATCAATACGAAATTGCTAAGCCTAAAAATTCGATAGATTTAAATAAAAATGATTTGTTTGTCAAAAAGGAAAAGCAAAATATTAAACATTTTTGATAGTGTTTGCAAAATCCCAGTCCACTTGTAAATTTTGATTGGCCATGTAGAACTAACTACACATCAGCGGCAATAAATTTGCTTTAGTCAGGTAAGTATCACAGTTCGAATAATATGCTTACTCGTAAAGATATATCGACTTTTTATGTGTTTGTGCTGTGTAACAAAATTACAACTCATTTCATGGGTTTCGCTTCGTATAATTTTGATATACACTAGAGTATTTGTACACAAGTAGTTTTACAGGCTACGATGAGCTAAAATAATCGATCATATAACCAGACTCCTTTTTGTGTTACATTTCGAGTGATACATTATTTGATTCCTCTTAACTGTCATGAAATTCATAACATTAGACAGAATTAAAACTGAATTCTTTATAAATCTGGTATGTAAAAATTTCTGATATTTTTGGCAGTGAAATAATTTAAAAGGCGGTAGAAACCTACTGAATATTCCTACCTACCTACGTAAAATATCCTTCTCCATTTTTACAATTGATATCTAATGAAATCACTTGACGATGAATAAGGAAATCATGATTATTGAACAATATCCGCCATGTATGATTCAGTTGTTGATGAAATCGAACAAACTCAAACTTTGAACATCGACATATTTCTTGATTTTGTAAGTAGATAAAATGTTTGTCACAAGTCTCCACTCGAGCATCACGCTCTTAAATTTTTAAGCAACTTACTCAAGTTAACACGGCAGCCCAATTAATTTATTAGTGTGATCCAAATTGGCCTTGTGACTTTTATCTACATACTTTTAGATCGCTTACACATCATGTCACTCAAGTTGAGGTATAATATTTGCTGAAAAATTTCCAACAAAAGACTGTCTCCTCCCAGATTTCCTTTTATTTCTTCGTTTTGCCCATCGCCACTCTACCGTAAAATTTTCCTGGGATTCCCAAAAATCTCGAGTAACTTTATCTTCGGGAAGGTACATCCGACACAAAACATTCTTCCTCCTTCAACTAACTTTAACTTGGCTGATAATCTATCAAACTTATCTGCAAAGAAATGAAGGCCGAGTTAAATTCGTTTTCAACTTGTTCTCTGCAATCGGCCTTCCTCTGGTTATAATAATGCAACTAGTCTACAGTGCAAAAGCACAGGATGTTGCTTCCCTACTCAATAACTTTATTCGGTTTTCATCTCCACACGAAGGTCGCTGGAACACAATTCTGGACAGAAAGGAGAAAATTCTCAAATTAATTATCAAATTAATGTTCCGAGCAATTCTCCCAGGTCCATATGTCTTCACTCTTGGAATAATTCTCTATTTCCCTTGCTCCGCCTCCAATCCAGCATACATGCTCCTGAAAAGTTGTTCAGGAAAGGGAGAAAGTGAGCACGGGCATTACTGGACTGAAAAACTTAAATTGGCAGCTTGCGCTTTGATCATCTATCAAATATGGTCGTTTGCATTAAACTTCGTCACATTCGTCGCATCAACCGTTATTATTGTTGGCGTTAGTGTACGTGTTTTCCTCAAAATTTCTTGGGGCAAATTCAGAGCCATTGACACTAGACGAGAACGTCAGTCAAGGAAGTGTTTCTTGAAAGCTGTGGTCAATCTAAGGAGCCTCCAAATCCTTCTCTACTTTTTCAACTTGGTTCACCAGCGATTTGTCACTTGTGTCCTCATAATTTGCGGGATTGCATATCAAGTAATCCCAATGTACAGCTCCGTTCAGATGGAGTCTTCCTTGGAAAATTTGCCATTTAAATTGTTCTTTTTGGTGATGACGATTGGTTGCTGTGTTGGGAACATGTGTTTACTGGGCACGATGGCTGATGCGTTCTCCATCTCATCAACAACTTTTCAGAACATGAAGAGGAATTCTGGAGGAAAAGTAGTGCCAATTTGGATACAAAAATTTCACTTGTCCTTACCTCCTCTCAAGTTCAAGTTCGGGACGGACAGTTTTGTGGACAAAATGACGCCACTGGTTGCTCAAGGATATGTGGCGTCGCAAACAGCAAACCTGCTATTGCTTCATTGAACTCTGCTGAAAAATGCCAGACTACTTATAACCTTTCCATTATTAAAATAAATACTTCCACGTGCACAGTCATGGTGTGTCATTTTGATTAAAAAGGCGTTTCCCGTTTTAAGATTCAAGTGAGCATTCAGCATTTGCACAAGACATATTGAAGTATATTACTATAAATGTCAATTCTTGAACCTTTGTCCTTGAAAGGACCAAAAAATATGAAACATGAAACAATATATTTGATCACACTTGAATAATCGAAGCGTAGTTCTGTAAAAGACATCAGCAAGTGTTCATATCTCGGTCAGATTGAAACAAGTACTATGTCAGTTTGGATTTTCAACACAATTCAATATACTTCCCCATTCTAAATAAGAATAATGAACGTGTTCATCCTACTTAAAATATTTCATATTTCTAGAATTTCTACCTCCATCCTTGCCTCAAGTTCGCCTGAGAAAACGGAGGTCTTCAACTCGTCTGTACTTCTCCCTCACTTAAACTGGCTTCAAGGATACGAAAATTGCGTCAATGCTGTCGTCTTTCCAGCGAGTATCCATCTTATTCGCCCTTCAGAAACTTCTAAACTCCCACTCCCACTTATTTTGGCTGTGGACAGGTCTGAAGAGAAGATAAGGAGCATTTCCATTTCAGAAAAGACTTCATGCGCTACCATATCCCTTATCAGGCATTTAAATTTTCAACTCACTGGCACAAAGCTACTCCACACTTTGATTGGAAGGACTGATCACAAACTTCGTGTGAATCTAAATGATTTGCCGCACGTTCTATTTGAAATTGTGACGCCTTACGAGGGAGACATTTATCCAGTGCTTTTCAACCTGCAGAGCTTTCCCCACAAACTAATTTTGGTAGAACTCTCATTCAATCTGACCCAGGCGAAAAATAATATTGGCGAAGAAACCAACTTGCAGTTTGAAGATGAAGCAATGACTACAAAGTTCATTTGCAGGGATTGCAATCAGACCACTCTCAAATTATACAAACGAAGACGCTCATCTTTTTTCCATTGCACCCATTTATCAGGTTGTGAAAGTGAGAGCATACTTGACGTGTACACAAAGTACACCTGAGATGGAAAATACTTTCCCTACCAAATCCTAGCTTCATTTACTCCAACGAAGATGGCCTTCGGCCGAGTTCAAAATGCGAGGAGACTCATTGACATTCTAAGCTCAACAATTGAGTTGGATCAACTTGCAATTCTCCTCTTGTTTGAGGGGATGCCTCAATTCGATGAAAATATTCGTTACCAGACCACAATCAGAGATCACACATTGCCAACAATAAATATTGTGAATATTTACGAAATAACAGAGTTTGAACGAAATTTGGTAAATGTGGCTGTGATGAGTTATGATCATTACAACTTTCTCACTTGTCATGGACAACTGGCTTCACTCGACTTCTGGGTGTATTTAACAGCTTTTCAGTATACTGTGTGGATAGCATTTTTGATGTCGATGGGACTCATACTTGTTGGAGGATGGATGGGATGGAAAATTCTCGACGAAGATGTGGAGATAAACTTTGGCAACTTGCTCTTGTCCATGATTCCCCTCCTTCTGAATACTGCAAGTGACAATGGTTGCATTTCGAAGAAGAAAGGAGTACGGTTGTTCTTGGCCGTTTGGTTTGTCTTGTGCTTTTTCTTCGTTCTTGCCTATCAGACGGAGAAATTTGCCGATATTGCTGCTCCCAGGAAGGTGGAGAAGATTGAGACGTTCTTTGAAATGGATGGAGGATTTCAAATCTACAGCAGGACAGGAATGCAACGGAGTCAAGTGACAGAGTTTGGGAGAGAGTTGTGGAGCTGGTTTACTCGCATCATGACGACAGCTGAATTTGAGGAGTATAAATTGAAGAGTGGAAATAATTCAAATCGGAATAATAATGGGAATGAGCGAATGATTTGGAAAATGGTAGAAATTCTTGATAGAGTGAAGTCTGTATATTTTAAAACTGGGGTAGTTGAAGGAATTACAGATTTGATAGGAAATTGTGGGAAGAGGGTTTATGCAATGAAAAATTCTAGGATTTCTGGAGTTGTTGCAGATATTCAGAAATACTCAAGGAGGCTCAGAAGGAATGTTCCTCCAATTTATGCTGGAAATGATAGATTTCTGGGAACAGCAAAAGTTGTTACGTTTACAAAGAATGGAGGAGGGTATTTGAGAAGGAAAATGGGATATTTGTTAAGCTCAGGGATTTATCAGTTTTGGCAGAGATGTTTTGATGCAGGGAGCTTTGGTAATGGGATGATGAAGATGAATGTGAATGCACAATTGATAAACGAGTATGACGCGTTATCCTTTAAAGGCTCTAATTTTGTGTCCATTTTCTATGTGTATCTTTATTGCGTCTTGGCTTGTCTCACGGCATTGATGTATGAGTGGATTCATCATGGGTGTGTCAAAGTATGGGAAAAGAGTCATTTCATTTTTTAAGATTTATTCTTTAAACTATTGTATAATGCAACATTGAACAATTAATAATAGCAAAACCTTTTAAAAACAATTTCCTTTCAAATTCGTTGTCTTTTTTCGAACGTTCACTTTCTCTGCCAACTTTCTTGTAACTTCAACCCACTTCAAGACTTTCACAAGTAAATAAACCGCTGTTATAAATTCGACAAACATTATTTATTTTAATGACATCGCGATTCGCAACCAAAGCCAAACACAACAGCACACCATCATACATCCTCCATAAACATAAAGAATTGAGACAAAATTCGTCCCTTTCAACGACAACGCCACATATCCTGGCTGCTTCAGCACCTCGTTGACCTTCGCCCCGAAGAATGGCGAGTCAAACCAATTCTTCCAAAATGGATAAATTCCTGAGCTTTGTAAAGCTCCCATTTTCGCTGACAAGTACCTCCCCCCACTTTTCGAATACACAAGAAATTTCATACTACCAAGAAGCTTCCCCTTCCCAGGATAAATTGGAATTGGAGCAGGTTTGCCTTTTCTCCCAATAATTTTTCTAATTTCTAACATTGTTCCAGAAAGCTTGGAGTTCTTCACGGCGAATACCTTATTCTCACAAGTCATTAGCCAACTAATGATTCCCTTTACTTGGTTACTATTTGGAGCCACATACGCCGGCGTTATTCGGTGATAGATTTCCACCATTTTGGAAATCATCTTTTCAGTTGTATTCGCCAAATTGAAGTGCAGATTTTCCCAGTTCGATTTGTCCAAGTAGATTCTCCTTTCTTCGAGGGTCATGATGTCGAGAAACCAGTCGAGAAACTCATTCCCAAATTCTGTCCCCGTACTAAATCGAAAGGTGCTCGTGCTGTAAATTTCAAATCCCTCAGTTTCGTCAAAGTCCTTCACTCTTTCCATCTGTCGAGGGGCAGCAATTTTCGTGAACTTCCCAGTCTGATAGGCATTCACGAAGAAGAAACATATGAGAAGCCACTGAGCTATGAAGGCTCGAGAAACTTTCCTCTTCGCCAAGGTAAAAATGTCACCTGCCGTATTAAAAAGGAGGGGAATCATCCCCACCAAAATGTCCCCAAAATTCAAGGACTTATTGCCACAATTAAGAAACATCACTCCGCAAAGAGCGACTCCCATCGCAACAAGAAATGCAATCCAAACAGGTCCCTCGAAAACGGCTAAATACGCGAGGAAATCAATAGAAGAAAGTTGTCCATGACAACTGAGGAAATTGAAGTGATCATAACTTATCACAATCAGGTTCATTTCCAGTTTCTCACTGGGCCTTATTTCATTCATATTATTTTTGAAAGTTATCGTTGGAAATTTCCTCTGGTCTCCTCCACCACGAAAGAAGAGCTGTGGCAGTTGACTCTCTTCACTAGTTTGCGGTTTTTGCGGAAATAAAAGAAAAATAAGAAGTTGCTCGAGCTCAATTTTAGAGTCTCGAATGTCGTTCAGCTTTCTGGCTTGTTGAATTCTTGCAAGTACATTCTTTGTTGGGTAGGGCACATGCTGAATTTGATAAGGAACGTTTTTCCCGTCTCCTGTCGCTTGTAAATAAACACTCAAGATGTTTTCTCGGCAGTTCACTTGTAGTAAGTCACAAGGGACAGGATAGTTTGTATACAATTTAGGTTGCGTATGATTGCAATACCTACAAACATAGGCGGCGGATCCGGGGGGTATGGAGGGGATTTATCCCCTCCAGACTCGACCCAAGGGGGTATAATACCCCCTTGGCAATAATTCCAAATAATTAGAAGTAGCACATTCAGTGGTGCATACTCCAAGTATTCTTCAAATTCTTCAAAAGCTATCTGAATATGTAATAAAATAGCGTTGAATACGAAAAAATTTCAAAAAACAATCGTAAATAGTAACAATTTCTTCAAATTGGAAGCAAAGCATTTGCTTATTTTCCAAAAAAGTCATTAAATGGCTAAAAGTCTTCACATTCGCAGTAATAAAGGGTAATAAAACTGTACACGTGTTAACAGAGCCTCCGGGTTTGTGGGCTTATGTCGTTATTTTAGCCCATGGCCAAAATTTTCGAAACTTTTCCAGTGACTTTTCAAAATTTTCTAAACTTTTCAAGTGATTTTACAAAATTTTCTAAACTTTTCAATGATTTTTCAAAATTTTCGAAACCTTGTCAGTGATTTCTCGAACTTTCAGTGATCTATCAAACTTTTCGAAACTTTTCAATGATTTTTCATAATTATCGAAACTTTGTCAGTGATTTCACGAACTTTTGGAAACTTTCAGTAATCTTCAGCAAGTTTTGCGGTGATTTCTGGAAACACAGTTATCTTGCGATGTTTTTGTAGCTTTTATAGTGCTTTCTGAAAAATTTATTTTCGAAACTTGTTTTCTGAATCAATATGGAAATCACTGAGAAATGCTCGAAAATTTCCGACAAACACCGAGAAATGATAAATAAGCTCGGTCGCGGATTTTGAGTCCAAAAATTTTCGCGCACGCGCATTCGACCAACATTTTTAGTGCGAAATTAAGTAGCAAGTCCACTAAATTTTATGGTCCAAAAATTTTTGCCCATGGCCGGGATGTTCACGCATAGGCACTGCGTGTTAAACATCTTCATAATTCACACACTCGCAGTAATACACCTCA